>VZRL01002076.1:243563-258009 GCA_013397895.1 Origma solitaria
AAACAAGTGCAGAGAAGCCACACAAATGAAATACTCTAGATACTGACTTTTGTAACAAGTTTTTCAAAATTTTTCCTTGGATTCACCTTGGTGTTAACCAGTTTTACTTTGCTTAACCAGACTGGCTTTTCCTAGTGAATGCAGGGGCATTCAAATCCCTGTACAGCAGTACATTCAAACCACTGACACTTTTACTTCATTTCTTTTACACCCTTTGTGCTCAATGTGTACTTGATTGCAGAACTCAGGCTTGCACTTACTGCTTTAAAAGGTACTTCTGCACAGTGTTGAGCAGGATTCGTTTCAGCAGCTAGCACACAGACTAGGCAAGTGTGAAACAACCAGATGTCCAAGTGTTTGCGCTCAGACTTGCTGAGATTTCAGCATGAGCACAACTGTTCAGACAACTGCCACTGAGTAATTCTGAGACCTAAGATAGCTTCTTTGTTTACATTTCTACTACTCTCTGAGAGCATCGGGAAAATGCTGACTGCCAGTTCCTGAAGGGCCAAGACTCACATTCTACACCTCATGTTCGCACAGGACTTTGGCAGGAAAACTCTCCGCGCACAGTGTCTTACATCCAGCAGAGGTATTCCCAGAAGGGAAATCAGTTAATGCCTCCCATCCCCATGGATTCTTTGCCAGTGCACAGAGACAAGTTCTGCTTATGCCCCTGGAACTGAGCTAAGACCACCAATTCATCAAGTGCTAACTGCCAAGGATGTGTCATCTGGTTGCAAGAAGACTGAATTAAAGAATTAACATTTTTGTTGCACTTTTTCACCAAAAAAGTCACATGGTTTAAGTGACATCTTTTGCTCAGCTTTTTCTCCTAAAGGAGGTAAGAAATTGAGACAACGCTCTGTTAGTTACTTCATCTGCAGCCTTTGGGCAACTCATTTTGCCTTTCTGCACCTCAGTTTTTCCATCTGCTAAATACTAGTCCTCTATTGTGAGATGATCCAGCCAAAAAAGTGCTGCATAAACCAGTATCTTTATTCTTAATACACTTCAAAACAAAATTTTCTTCTTCTCTAAGTGAAATAGTCTCAAACTTTTCTTTCCACCCAACTGAGCGGGTTTTTGATACCATGCTGCCTCAACAGCTCATCCAGAGCCACATTAAAAGAAAACTGATGTCATGCAGCCTTGCCTCCACACACCACCTGGACATAGCAACTGCTGCCGCTGCAATTTCATTCTTGCTTGCTGTTTGCAAATTTCAGTTCCTCTGGTTGTGTGCTGTAAAAATTTTGATTCATACTTTACTTTCCAAATATTGTGGCTTTTCTTGTGCAACTGCTTAAGACGGCCTCTATTGTGCAAAAGGATCTCTTATGACACAGTATAACAAAGTCCATCAAGAGCCTGGCTGTTCTTTCTAGCTTTATGTCAAGATGCATATTAGGCTGTCTTTCAATAGGGAAGAAAACAGAAGTCACAGTGGAAACACCAGATCTACCTTGCTGTTCATGCTGTTCACATTCTACAAGCCGAAGGCGTGCATATTTCAAGGTAACAGGCACCTGCTAGAACAGGCTGAGCTTTCCCAGCTCCTCCTGGCTTCTGCACCCCACAGGATCAAGTCTGTAGAGGCAGCAGAACACCCAAAAGGTGCTCTACCAGACATCATGCACAACAGAGTATCACCCTACATAATCCTTCTTTTTGATTTTCCTCTGCTACCCAGTATAACTGCAGAAAACTTCCAGCACCCTTCACCAACATATCGATCCATAAAGCAAAGTTTCATCAGCTTGATCTGTTCACCATGCCAAAAATCAAGATGAAGCCAAGCACATTTAGAGAAAGAAAGACTTGCTTAACAGTCAAAAAGAGGAGAACACACATTTTTTTAGGGACAGTTTTGCTCACTGAGTAACTGCACCATTTGGCAAACACACAAAAAACCTAACCCAAACCAACAACAAAAATCAAAACAAAGTAATAAAAGCTGTGCACAATTGTTCATTTATAACAACAGGAACTGCGCACAGCTGATTTTTTCAGAGAACCATCATAGCTGGTGAATAGCAAAAGATTATGTAAGGATGTCATATGTTTGAGTGACCCATTCTAATTACAGAAGTATTTACTTCAATACAGAATTATTGATCTGCGCTTCTTTTTGACTCCTTCCATTCATCTAAAACCAATATTCTTTCCAATTGCATTTAGTTCAAAAGCCTGGACTATACTTTCAATTCAGTGGTCCAATTTTGTTTCTAAACACTTTTTGCTCTTGTTCCCTAATTTCTAAGTGCAGTTATTCTGGCAAATACTTCTTCTAAGTGTTGAAGGATGAATGCACAGAAGTGAAAAAAACCCATCTACAGTAAGATGATCTGTCCTTGCACAAGGCCTTTGCAACCATTGGAAAGGAAGGCAGTAGCAAGCAAGAGCACGGAGGCAATGTGACAGCCACAGGACTGAATACAGAACAACCCTAGAAACTCAGTGCTGGCAAAGGAAGGCCTACTCAGTAAAAAGCCCAGCAAAACAGGTACTGCAACACTCAATGCACCATATTTCACATCCCCGGTACCACTTAATGACTAAGTTAAAAACTCCCATGTTACTTTTGTCTTGTAAAAATAACTTAATTGGTAAATCTCACTTTTCAACTATACCTCCCAAAAATATTATCTTTGGTCCATATAGCCTGAAAATCATTATTTACTGAGAAGTTTTCAGAACACATTCTCCCCCTGCGAACAGGCAACTTGTGCCAGCACAGAGGAGGCGACGTGTATTTGTAACAGCAGTAGTTTCCCACACACAGTTTTAAGAACCAAAGAGGAAGCAACTCTCTGAAAAGTAACTCCCCAATATGCATTTCTCCTTTTCCTGTTGAGCGATCATGCCTCTGACAAACCAGTGCTCAAAGCAAACACACTCTGCAGCTCTTTGGAAAACTTCCCCCACTGTTCTTCTCTTACTGTCTTGTCAACACCCTCTCCTCACAAACAGCTGCTTCCCATCTGAACTGATTTCTGAGCAGTTTCACTAACACAACAGGCAGAACTACCAGCACCCAGAGGGATATGAGCTAAAAAATTACATGCAAGTGTCCAGTGATTATCATTGGAAGTCTTTGATTTTCTCAAACAAAAAGGGCAGTAAATAAAAGAGCAACGATCAAGCACCCTTCATATGAAGGGCCAAAGTGCTTTCAGTCCACAATATCTCAGCTGACACCCGTCAATGACGACACTGAATTCGGTAATTAACATCCAGTTCTTTTCACACTATCCTGATGTAGCTGACAGCCATTCAAACTGTATTTTCTTTCTGTCTCCTCCTCCACAGATTAAACAAAATAAAAAATCTCACGTAATGATGGCAAGAGTCAGTAATGACAAAAATCTAAGGAAGGCTGACAAAACATATTTCTAGCACTTCTGACCTGGCACCTAGAACTTTCACATAACAACAAAGCACCAGAAATAAACTCATCCACATCGCCCACCCTTCCAGAAAAGCTAGCACTGGGTCTGGCTGTGAGCTCCAATCTACCAGAATCCTGCCTTAGCAATAAGCGCCAGAGCCTGGTGGGACCATGCCTCCGCTGGTGAGCCCACAAGGCTGGGACATGCGCCTGAGCTTTACAGTTCTGGGAGAAGTCTGGGAGAATGTTTCCTGGCATGCTCTGGCCTGGGCCTACAAGCATTCTCCCAAACAATTCTCAGGCATGGCACCACTTAGGATAGGCCGAGGACTATTCCCAGTAGACAGTCTGAATGCAGCCATGCTGCTCTGAGACTCAGAGTTCAATGGTACAAGACAGGACCAGATCATGCCAGTTGGCCTCAGGGCCAAAGAATAAAGCCTGGCACTGTTTTGCTTACTACATTTGTAGCCTGAGTCTCCTACTTAACAATAAAGGGCAATAACCACTTATCGACTCTAACAACACAGATAAACTTTTGCATCCATGCCTTCTCCTCTGCGACCTACGTATTAAATAGCACACAGCCTACTCGTCTATCTACATTAAGCTTGTCCATTTTTCCCACAACAACATGGATGCTATTTAGGAATCAGGTTCAAGAGCCCAAAAACCTTTCACAACCTTCCATTACTGCCCTTTCACTTTAGCCACCTAGTGACGAGGTTAACAGCCAAGGCTCCCTGTGAGATGATGCATTCAAGGCAGTTGCCAGATAAGACAAAAAGTCCCATGAGACTGGAGTCTTTGCTGTCTAGATGAAACCCACCCACCTATCTATCTGAGATAAGAACTCACATTTTAGTGAGTTCTTATCAGGAGTCTGCCGCCAAAGCAAGGCCCTCCACCAGTGACACACGGATTTTGAATATCAGGGAACTCGTCCCATTGTCAGCTTCCTCAGCATCCAAAATAATCCCCGAATGCAACCTTTTATGTTTTCCCCTCTTTCCTGACAAGCATTTCCCTCATGTATCCTACAACAGGTTGTTCCAAATTACCCAAACCATGCTAAGAAGCATGGTCAGAAGCATGAGCAGGCAAAACTTTCAAGAGAAAAGTATTATCACTAATGTGATTTACTGTAGATAAAAGAATGTGTAGGAGGATATGGATGATGTTGTTAGGCTTTTTAAAAATCTAAGCCCATTCTATCATGTACAAAGGTAGTAAAACATCTGGCAGACATCCAGTAAAATGAGACTAATGGGTTTTAAGCTGTTTCTTAATAAATTGCTCAGACCCCAAAGATAAGCATCACTCTTTGGTGGCAAGCTCAGCAGTCAGGGTCACTGGTGCAAAGAACTGTAGCAACCTCTCCGTAAAAGTGGTGCCCAGGGAAGGGGCAAGCAGTATGCCTTTCAGGGATCAACATTTGTTCTTTCTGACACCCTGGGCCAAGACATGTCAGCAGAAAGGATGTGGTTTTGGTTTTGCTGGCAGCAGCATTGGTTCACAACTAAAGCAGCAGCCTGATTTGTGCAAGCCAAACTCCTGGCCCAATCACATCAAGTTTCACACCCAAAACATACAGTCAAACAGTTCCTAATACATGCTTGAAGCAGAAGCCCTGGAAATGTTGGTCCTATCACTTAGCTAGTGGCAACTTAACAACTGACAAATCCACAGAGAATATATAATCAGCACTCTGCCTATCAGATTGTTTGCTCCTTTTTGTTGTTTTTAACTGAAAGTATATTACTGAGCCAAATAAATTATGACTAGTCTACAAAGATTTTTAAGGACCAAACAACAGCATTTGTTTGAAAAAAGCAAACATGTCCTCATTTTAGATAACCAAGTGGTTTGGGAATCAAAAAATTAACCTATTGGCACAAGAACTGACTACAGCAAAACCAGAAATACAAAATGAAAGCCAGGTGAAGAATGGTCACAAAATTTACTCTGTGAGTCACGAAACAACAGATTAGTTGCAACAAGGTATTATTTGTATGGCTGACACGCTTCCATAAAAATAACTTCAGCAATGGGAATAGCAGTGAGAATGACCTAATATCCTTTTATGAACCTAAACGTTCCTGTAACTCAGTTCCACAATCCTATCATCTCAGTAACCATACTAACCTTTAAATAATCAGGGTTTAGAAATCTATTGCCCTCTCTGCAACTCAGAGATACGTGACATAAAATGGTCACTGTTTCCGTAACTGCAGGAAGTGACATTGCCAGCCGGTTTGTACCAAGTTCTTGTGCTGATAGCACTGGGTGAAAGGGCAGACAGGCCTAAGGCATGAGCCTCACAATACCAGAACAGTCAATATCTGTCTTTCTGTCCCTAGGTTTGAAGGGGCTATCAGAGCAAGATTCAGCTTTGGGCAATCAGTGTCTCATGGCCTGACATATGGCATTCAGCTGTGTAAGCATGGAGGAAGACGCACTAGGAAGAGTGAAGGAACTGTTTTTTTCATCACAGAGCTGTTTTCTCTTACTGTGCTCTTGAGGTCTGCAGCTCAAAGGGAGCCAAGGTCTCTTCAGATGAGTGGAATCTACAGAAGGGTGAAGGTGATATCCAGAAGTCAGGTGTTTTAACCAGCCAGCCACCCTGAGGTTCTGTCACTGTACAGATCCACAGCTGCTCTCTATGTCTGCTACAGCTTGACTCAATCACACCTGCAGAGGTAGGGTGAAAGCTTTAATCATGCCTGACTGGGTAATTAACAGGACTCTTCATCTGCAATTATATTTAAATCCAAGACTATGGTCAGATCTCAGGCATGCTGTTGGTGCAATCCCCAGTCCAAGCCTCAGTTTGTGATCTAGAAGGGAAAAGCCATCAAAGGTAGTGTTCAGTTTGGATGAGGTGGCTTTGCATGAATTGCATTGCTCCACGAGGAAGTCTCTGCAGCCAACAGAGAAATTGTATCATTGCTTATTTCAAATCTTTCCTCGTCTCTAGCTATACTCGCTCTTGGTAACCAGGACAGGCTGCTATTTGCACAGGAATTCCAAGCATCATCAAAATCAAAAGATACATCACCATTTACATCCTAAACCACACTACAACTGTACAAGGCCTCTACCATTGCAGGCTGGAAATCCATTTGAGGAGACAAAAACAGAAAAAGGATTCTACAGCTGGAAAGAAGACAGAAATTCACACAGTCCCTTTATATTTCCTTGCAAGTGCCTGAAGCCAACAAAAGGCAGGCAACAGAAATAAGTAATTTCTTGAAAGCTTCATTTGTCACAGACTCATCTGGGTGCCTGAAGGCAGACACTGCGCTAGGGAGATCCAGCTTTTTCAAGCCTCTGTGTCAGTCAGATGCCTCTGGGACTGCCAGGATCTGTACACAGGAAAGCTGGCCTGCAAACACATCACTCTCGTCCCCTTAGGAGGGTTCAGTGTTGCACTTCCAGGGTACCCCCCAGAAGTCTGAATACTAGACTGCTCCCGTAAATGCTTTATGTCGAGACCTAGTCACGGTCACTGGTATGACCAACGAGCTGTACTCAAATGCAGGTACAAACTCAGACCAACCTTTCTCAAGGCTCTCTTGAGACAATAATACTCTATGTACTGTACAAAACCCATGAAGTAATCCCCTCCCCTCACTCAGTACTGCTAAAGCCTTGGGAGTGTCTTGTGCCTTGTGTTTTGGGCACTAGAATTCAGGAAACAAATAGATTAGAGAATCCAGATAACAGCACAGGAATTATCAGAAGCAAAATTAAATAGTTTTTGAGAAAAAAAAGTTAAACAATTTGACAATTTAGTCTGATTTGAAGCAAAATGTGAAAACATTCTTGAAATATTTAAGGGGTTGACACAGAGGGAAAAAAAGAGCACTGCAAAAATGATTAGACATTATGTTAGGCATTAAGAAGACATTTCTAACACTAACAACATATAAACACCAGGATAAACCATCAGAAATTAAGATCTTTCAATGTCAGAACATGATGGGATGGTTTGTCAAGATTCTCTCCAAGGCTACTTTTCCTGATTCTGTGATACGATGTAAAATTGAAGAATCACATTTCCCACCCCTGCAAACCAGTACTCCTGCCTATGCCAGAAATACTGTGTGACCTGGGGAATGGAAAATTATCAAAGCTTTTAAAGTTTTTTGCTTCCCATATTTAGGGACAAACAAGCTCTCATAATGGGTATCAGTCTTCTTCCTGCAAATATCAGCGAAAAATGTTGTAAAACCAAACATGCATTCAGCTATGTACCAAGCAACTCTCACTGCTTTCCATGATGCTTGGTTCACTTTTTGATTCCCGTATCCTTTCCTACCAGAGCCCAGGGTCTCTGCTCCTCCCTGCCCTCAGCTCCCAGACTATCGCAAGAGAGTTTTATGCAGAGGCACCAGAGTGGCTCTGGGAAAGCCCAGGGCAGCCAAGCACTCCCCCCTCTCTCAGAGATCATGGCACATGTTCAAACAACTGGCATCCCTGAAATGAGAGGGAGGGACAAATGGCAAAAGGGCTGATTGATCACAGCACAGCAACCAAGAGCAGGGAGAGATGCAGAGCCAGAACGAGGTCAGATACCTCATTCCAAAGGATCTAACAAGACCAAAGTAGGTCTGAGTTAAAGGCTAACAAGTGTCAGATGCACACCAAGCTGGAATGAGTTAAGAGAAGCAAAGAGAAAGGAGTTTTAGCTCTCACCTGTGTGGCAGTAAACTGGTGAAACTACACAGGGGATTTATTGATATTTTCTCACCATGGAAATTCTGTGAGAATGAAAAAAGAATAAGCACCCTCGGTCATATAAAAAACCTGCTGTACTCCTACATAACTCTGATTTGTAAAGCCTCACTGCAAAAGGCATGGGCTGGGCACACTATTTTCAAAGCAACACACTAAGCCCATACATCTCAGAGCAGGAGAGAACCTTGGTATTCCAGATCCTCCAGCCCTGATCTTAGGCCTATGGCTGTAAACTGGGCTCTCCAGACCACAGGCTCAGATGAAAAATATTTTCAGAGCTTTTCCTTGGCTTTGTTTGCTTTTCAGTTTTTCACTTTTGCTTCATCTTTCTACATCCAGACTGTTTTCTTCATTTTCTTTCTTTGTAGCAAGGGCAAAAGAACCTTTTAGTCTATTTGCATTTCAGCTTTTAGCAGCTGATTTTGCACTACATTTGGTCTAAATAGAAAACTCTACTAGCAGAATTGCCAACCCCAAATTCAAGAGTCATAACAAAAGCCCCTAAAAACTCAGGAGCATTTTTGTTTTGCTAATGTTCTATCTTCAATTCATGCTTTACAACCAGAAGGGTTACAAACATGTCATTTAAAATGAAAGCTGTGATCTTCCTCAACACACAAACATCAGGAATCAGGCTTTTTAAAAAAATGCTCCATGACTTTAAACAAAAGAATATCTTGATCATTTGCAATGCTAACAAGTGGCTATAGATGACCAGCTGACCCAAAGCAACAGAACAGCAAAGCTAATATAGATCACTTCCAAACAATTTCCCATCTCTTTCCTCTCCCCCAATTTCCCCTGTAGCTGTCTCATAATAAAGGAGAAACATTACCCAAACCATATGGTGCACCTTCCAGAATCAGCACTTATTTGTATCTACTGAGGGTGAACAGGCAGAGGACAGGGGAGGACAGGAAACCACAGCTCACAGCTGAGACAAATGGTCCGTTTGCTACTCTACTTGGATGCAAAAAAGATTATGAAATAGAAAGGCAAAAAAACAAAAGAAAAAAAAAAAAGCCTGCGATGCTTATCAAGTTTCAAGATGGGTGGAGTGCAAAATCCAGAGATACTAGATCAATTACAACTACAAAAAAGGCAAGAAAGGGGAGCAAACCATAAATATTTTGAGTCTGTAGGATATGGACTAATTCATCTGATGTCACGTGTCCTAACGTAACATTTATACAATTAATAGGATTGAAGACTTCTGGTTTTCATACAAAAATAAAGGAATGCATGATACTAAAACCTAAAAATAGTACTGCTACAATTACTCATCCAATTTGATACCTATGTGGTAAGAACAATTCAACTTTCCTACTGTTTTCATGTCTGCACAGAACAAACAGCAATTGCTCATGCTAAAAGTACAACCTGTCATTCTGACATGAGAATTTACAAGTCGGTGGTTTGTCTTTGGAAAGATGAAAGAGACATATTTATATACAATGTAGAGAACAATTTGGCTTTATATATTTGCAATTATCTAAGTTGTGGGAGCTGCGTGTGCAGTTTTGAGCTGAATGTTCGGTGAAATTAAAGAAGGGGAGCAGGAAAGTGATGCAACAACACCTTTCACTGCAAACCAGAATATTGGATAACTACTGCCCCTACACTTCCGCATGTAATTCATATGATTATATCTACAAACTCGTAAAAAAAACCTTTAAAAAAATGGCAGCTAACTGTTGTGTACTCACTATTCAATCCATTTTTAGAAGACAGTCAATGAGTATGTCTGAAATTGCTCAGGGCTCCAGTGTCTCCTTACTTAAGAGCTGGTCTTTAATTACTGAAATATTAGTGTCAGATTTGACTAGGATTCTGTGGAATGACCATGCAGCAGTCAAACACACCACAACCTGTCGTTTCTCAACAAACTGTTGCATGACTTCTCCATATCAATTGACACTACAAGCAAAAACAGCTACCTAGAGATTTGGTAAGCCTGAAGGCTGCATCCTGCAGGTACTGCACCTCAGTACTGTGCTGGAAGCCCCACATTACTGCACAGAACTGTATGCCACCAGACAGATACTGGCATTTATCCAACTGGCCACTCTAACTAAATTATCACCTGGCTTGATTCTGCCACACAAAAAAATAAATATTTACAAAATTACATAAGACAATATAAACATTTCTGCATACATTTCAGAGTTAAAAGAGGCCAAAGGATTAATTGAATCTTAAAGTCTGGAGACTGAAAATCCTTACAGTTTATGATCACACCAGAGACTTCCAACAGAATTATCTTCCTTTATGTCTTTGAAGGTCATCTTACTCCCGAAACTTTTACTGAAGTTCCATTAGGTTTGACAATTTTCCACCTTGTTTTTTTCTGTGATCAGTAGTTGTTTAATGATGTTAGCAGCAGTATATTTCCATCTGCTCCAAGCAGTTCTCCCTGCTTCTTAAAAAGTTTGGCCGTGTAATGAGCCTTTACTAGAACAGTTAGTAACACAGCTGCATAACTGCTGCACATAACATAGCTGTATTAATACTCCTGATTTACACAGCATTTCTTCAAGGATGATTCCATATTTTGCAACACCATCCCTGCCTAACAAAATGACAAATAAGACAGGACACAATATAGTGTGCATACGTTCATTATTAAATCAGTAACTTCAGGTCATCAGCTGTGAGCTGGTAGAAAAGAGTTTTCCCCTCTCCTTCCTTATTTTGAGGAAATATGTAGGACAACTGGAACTACTGACATTATGGTATGCATATAGTATCGTATCTATATTATATTACAATTTAATATAAAATCCAGACTCTGTTTTAAAGAAACAGCTATATCCCTTGGAATTTATCATCTCACCTTGTAAGATGTGGAACAAACCACAGGGTAAAGATACAGGGTTTCATACTTTGCATGGCTCTGATATATTACACTATAATAGATAACACACATACAGTATTTACATATATATATATACACATACACATATACACACACACATATAACACAAGTATCAACAGGAGTACCAGAAACTAAACAGGAGCAAAACTGACTAGGAATGCCTTTTTGTGTCCAAAATTAAATTGAATAAAATTATTACAAATCAAATACAAAGTGAAAAGTGATGGGACATCTAAGTTAAATTTGCAGATATACCTCCATTTCTCAAAAATTATTTTAGGTATAAAATATAACAGATTCTAGAGACTAAATTTTATTTAAATAATAACTGTAGCATTTTCATTAAATGAGTACAAAACTCACAGCAAAATATCCTTAACAGTGACTAACACAATTTTTACAGTTAGAAAAAGAACTCCATATTCTATAACTTTAATTATATTCATTTTATTAATTTATGAAAGCAAAATATGGACCACAATCTTTTAGGCAAAGCAAATAAGGACTAAGTCCTCATGCTAATAATGAACCTATTTTTCCCCTGCAGCTTAATGAAAAAATAGCCTGAGCATAGAAAAAGGAAACCTTTCCTTAAGCATGATCACATATTCATCTCCTAAAATGGATTAAAATACTGTAAATAAATTGAAGTTACTTGGATTTATTTGCAAACGCATAATATTAAATACTTACAAGATTCTAAATACTTAAGAGATTCTTTTACATTACCAGGGAACACAGGAAGCTGCTTCTAGCAAGCAGCTTCAGTGCTGTGAATAAACCCATAGAATTTAGTTGTTTGCTTTTTAAAACATTGTTTATTGAGAACACTTAATGAGGACTAGGGCTTCAATAGCAAATATTTAAAAAAGAGCAGATTCCCTCACATAAGCACAACTGTCCCAGCCTACTTGGGGAAAATTCATTATGATGATAGAAATATATGAGATTTGGCCTTCCTTTATTTAATCCAAGCTATTGAAGTTTCTTAAGCAAGGAACCCATACCCCACATCTCTCTCATCTCATTTTTGACAGGAACAAGTTTCCAGGAAGATCTGGACACTGCACTTCTCCTGCACAGAACTGCAGCCTTTCAGGGCAGCCAAAAATTACTTCTGGATCATATGGAGTACAAACTATTTCAGTACAATTCGCATGATGAAAAAAACAATAACCTTGCCCAATCACACCGGAGTGTTAACCTGGTGCATTACCCCAGGAAGTATAATAGTGTTCATTTATTTTGCACTGGGTAACTGTTGCTCACACAGAACATGAGCTGGGGAGAAGGAGACCCATGGGGCAGGAGCAGTGGTTCCTGTGTAGCGAAGCCAGCAGGATGAGGAGAGCCAAAAATGGGAGTTACGGGGCCTGCATTTGTGAGGCCAAAGAGCGGAGAATACAGAGTCCCAGGGCTACAGCAGTACTTTCATTAGTGTCATAAGGCAAACGTTTTGGCCTATAACTGCATCTAATCCCAGTGATTATACAGATGATGTTATCCTTGCATGTCATGTCAGCTGTCCAGTGTGGGAAGCAGGGCAGAATTCTTTACTGTGAGCTGTCTTGTTAGAAGGATTAAGTTATGACCATCCACAAAATTTATGCAGAAAATATTTCACACTCCAAATTTTATTTTAAAAATTTCTTCCCATCACAGCTCCTTTTACCCTCACACACTGCAGTAGATGCTCATTCTCCTTGCGTTGGGGCTAACACCATTCAGCTATCCGAATGCAGTTTTACCGAGATTCCATTCATAAGATGGCGGTCAATGACTGAAGAAACCGACATTATTTAAGACAGCACATGAATATTTCACATGTGCATGAAGTTAAGCCTGTGTGTGAATGCTGCTCTAAACTAAGGCCCAGAGATAAGAAAGATTATATCCCTCAGTGCTTTATTCAAAACACAAACTCCACAGGGGGCAAAGCTGCAGTTCCAGAATCAACCCACAAGATAATACTACAGCCACTCTACACCTGGAAACAAAGTGCCCTGAAAGGACTCGGGCTGCCAGCAGTGCCAGCCAAGACCTCAGCGAGCGCATTCTGTCAGGATCTTCTCCTGCCATTACCTAGGGCATATCACTTACTACTGCTCTAATGAAAACTGCTAAGTTAACAGATACAAATAAATAAAAGACCTATTTTTTTTAATATAGGAAGATCCCATTTAACTAACACTGTGAATACATTTAGCTGTAAGAACTGAAATTAAAAGTGTGTATAGCTTTAATCTACATTCTAGCCTGCAACTAGCAAAATCTGAAATTCAGTACTTAGGACAGAGGAGTTTTCTGAGGGATTTTGGTTTTGTTTTGTCTGTAGGGTGGGGCATTTCTACAACTTACAGCTTTTATAGGAACCTCCTCGCACTGAGACAGAACCACAGTCCTAAATGAAGCTAACTGGCTCCAGTTGGAAAACTCAAATTAAAGGCTCTGAGTTCAACTACTGGAGAGAGAAGAGGAGGGTTCAAGTAGAGACTAGTTCATAAAGCAACCACATCCTTTTCATCTATTTTTTATGTTAGACAGTTTGCCACTTGGGTGAATCTGAAAAACACTGAAGACAAATTGATTTTAAAAAACAAACAAACAAAATCTTGCCAGAAGGTCAAAAGGGGCCCAGGATCTAAGCCCATTTAGATGAAACCAGAGTTTAGTATTTATCTAGGAAAACACCAGAAAGAATTTCTGCCCTGACCAATCTTTTAGAAATCTCTGCAGAGACTTCCTTTGCTTTGATTCTTAATCTGCGTGATCACAAGTTTATTCTTCTTTTTTGTTTTTAATGATATATCTGTTATCTAGTAACTTTGACTGCAGGGTCTTCTAGTTATCTGCAGGAGTGTGGTGGTGTATTGATGAATTCCACATCTAGAGCCTATACAGGAAAATGGAAATATCCAGATGGATTTTTTTCTTCTGAACTAGCCCGTGGATAATTTCAGAGTCAGGTATAATTGTTTCCACATGCACAGACACACCCGGCACAATCAGAAATTGATGTTTACCATTAAACAAAGATATATGTACAATATTTATTTATAAATAACTGGCAGTAAGGGTAGATTTCCCAAGTGGGTGTAAAAGCAACTTCTAAACAACAACAACCAAAGGGACGAGGCATTCTGAGAGCAAATACACTCCTCGGTCCGTCCCTGCCTCCCCGCAGGGCCGGGAACACTGCGGGGAGCGGCGCTGAGCGCGCTCCGCGCCGGGGGCGAGCGAACCGCGGCTCTGGCACCCCCGAGCAGCCAGGCGGCCCCGCGCCGGCCCCTCGCACATCCCCCTCCCCCGCAGCCTCTCGAACAGAAACTCCCTCTCGGCGGCACGGACCCGGACACGGGCACTTCCCCAAGTTGTGCCCCGCGCTGCCCCGCCAGCCTCGCAGCCCCGGGCCCGCCGGGAGGAGCCGCTCCGGGCCGCCC
>VZRL01002076.1:258507-276243 GCA_013397895.1 Origma solitaria
CTGCAGCCCCCACAGCGTTCACAGGTGCGTGTCCTCATCTCTTCGTCCCTCACAGCTGCGTGTCCCCATCCCTTCGTGCCACACACCTCACACACACACACACACCCACACCACCTCGCGCCCACACTCCCTCACCCGCCTCCCACATACGCTCCCCTCACCCCCGTGCCCCGCACAGCCCCGCACAGCCCTGCTCCTGCACCCTGCACTTCGCACGCGTGTTCCGCACGGCCCGCGCGGCGCGGGCACAGCTCGGCCATGCTCCGGGCTCACCCACGAGCCCCGCACACGGCGGGCACAGCTCGGCCATGCTCCGGGCTCACCCACGAGCCCCGCACACGGCCGGGAGCACCGCGGCCCCGTGCAGGAGCAGAGCACTGTCCCTGTCCTACAGCCCCTGCCCTGCCGGGCGCTCGGGGGGCACACACGCGCCTCATACGCTCAATTGTCACACAGGAATGCACACGGCAGAATGGGCACAAATATGCAGAAATAAGGTATCACTGACTTCCATGCTAACAAAGAATAAATACAAAAAGTATGTTTCGTTGCTGCAAATCCAAAATGCAGAGTTTTTAAGTTGGTGGCAAGTGCTTGTGCATAGTGAGTGCGTGGCATAAGGGCAGGGATGAAGAGGGAAAACTGCGCACAAAACCAGACCAAGGGCTGCAATTCCACGCTACTCCCCCCATTCCCGAAAAGCGAACTTGGTTCATACTAGTGGAGATTCTACCAAGTATCTTCATTCCACTGGAAGAGCACTGTCAGGCTTTTGTACAACTACAAATACTTTTTTTTTTTTTTTTTTTTTTTTTTTTTTTTAATTAAGGAAAAAGGTTTCAAGAGGAAAATTTTAAAACGTTAATAATGTGAACTCTTAAGAGGCATAATGAGACACACTTATTAGATATACCACCTTAAAAAGTAAACTTAGCAAAACTAAATAAATAATGTAATAAGCATGCTCTTCCCCAGGCTAAACCAAAATACCGCTTGGACTTTTTTACCTTAACACAGCGGAGTTTTTTCTGTCTTGACTGATCTTTATTCCGGATTTTAAGTTTTCTACTCAGGAGTATGTGCTAGTACTCTAACATGCCCAATTGTCATCTCAAGGCTTCACGGATATCATTACATTGAAAAAAACAGCTCTTGGGTCAAGATACAGTTGCAGCAGACTGCAGATCTGCAGTGTAAAGAAAATATCTCGAATGCTTTCAGCCCTAGGTGTGGAAATTGTCTTTATCAAGTGTCAATATTTTATTTCCTCACGTCTTCTAATGAGGTAGTCTTGGGTCAAGGTGTGCAATTATCACGGCTCTCGTAATACACTGTCATAGCACGTTCTGCACCTTCATCAGTGGCAAACGTTCCCCTCACTCCACGTCAGTCTGAAACAAGATTTTTCAGAATGGGAAGGGATGTGTGGGAAGGGTCTTATTTCCCTAAATGTCAGGGGTCGCAGGGAAAAGCACCGAGTGAAGGGAATGGCCGGGGTGACTCCGGGCTCTGTGCAGGGCTCAGCTGTGCTGAGGAGCACTCTGGGAGGTGGGAGAGCACTGCACAGCAGGTCTGGGACACGGACAGGGAAGCAGAATCTCCAGAAGGTCAGATTAGACTCCAAATTCACTGGTTTTCTTTTAAGTTATTTACATTTAACCTTCCATTTTCTTCTGAAAGTCATTAGAGCATTTTCATTTATTTACTCACCTTATGTCCAGTTCATCTCTTTTTAAAAATCATCAAATGGGTTTTTCTGTTTGGGGCAAGAAGCAGGAGAGAAGACTTCCCTCTGAAAGATCCTGATTAAATAACAATACACTCTGTTAGGAGAAATCAGCATCACCAAAGCTACGCCCCCACCCTGTGGCTGAACGAGAAAGTTGTTAAGTTTTAAACACGTTAATTTGTTAACTCCTTCTCCTGTGTTTTCCTCAAAAATTCTTATAATAATTTCATTTCTGTAGCAAGTGCTGAGACAGGATCCCATCACAGCATAAGTGGGATGTTACTGGAGCAGTGCCCCCACGGCTGGAGGGTGAGTGCCTTTTTGTTGACATGATGTACAAGCCACGTTGCTTCAGAACACTCCTCTAGCTTTAGTGGCAGTGCTGAAAGCATTACTGTGTAAGAATTTTTAAAACTATGTTACTTGTGACTGGAAAGACAAAAATGTTAAGGAAAAAGGCTCTTATTAAAATTAAAGGCAGATTTTTCACTCCTTTTTAGAAATTGTTTTCTTTTAGCTGTAGGAAAATTCATTTTGGCAAAGTCCAAATTACTGTAGACAAACACATCATCCTTACTTTAGTATGAATGTTTTATTAGTTGCCAGCATAGATTTTTATTTTAAAGAAAAAGAGTATGTAATTAGCCAGCAAGTTCTTTTATTATTGAAGGGCAACTATGTGTTAAGTGACTGAAACTCCACTTGCAAATATGTTCCTTCTGTCTTGTTTTCTTTTTGCTTCATTTTAATTTTTTTTCTTTTTTAAAAGGAAGTAGTTTGCAACTTCTGTTTAGTTTTGAAGAGAATTTTTACTGCCATTATGTGTTTTTAAGTGAGTGCTTCAGAAGCAAATTTAATTTTGCTTCAAAAAAAGTTCTGCTACTTTGTAAATTCTGCTACTTTGTAAAACTGCTTTGGTCAGGAGTCAATTACAAGGAGTCTGGCACCAATTACCATGAATTCAAGGTCTCTTGTGATGATGTTATTAATTTTCATGTGCTTGTAAGTTGTCTGCAGCTGTTGTATTTTTACCTTGTCTGTCCCAGTAGTAGTGAGGCAGTAAGGTCTCCACAGGGTATCACAACACCAAAGAAAATAATTGTCCATTATGTGTTTGTCTGCATACTGGCTGTATTCAGTCTCCTAGGAGAAAATATTATTTACTCTTGGTCTGCTGAAAGCTCTAGGCCCAGAAAGTTGTGTGAGATGTGAGTAGTACCCTATTTGCGGTAAAAATAAGATCTAGAAATCGAGAGTGGTTGTGGAGTTTGTTGTTTTATACTGCTACACCCTTCAGACTCACCAAGAAAGACCTGATAGACCATGCACCTGCCTTTCCCCCACTTCTTTTCCTCTCCTTTAACCGCTGGTGTTCCTTTCTAAAAAGCACTATCTGCTCATCAGGCTTCCCAAAAGCATACTGTTCTGAACTTTGCTAAGTTAATAGATGTTTTTTCTGCAAACTTTAGGAAATTTTGAAGCAAATCCCTGTTTCTGGCTTATAAGAGAATTGCTGCTCATGCATAGTTTCAAAGTGACTTGATGACTAAAGCAAATATGGGCAGGCATTACATATTCTGCCTGACCCTTTGTCTGTGCAGACAGTGTATATATTATTTATATCAACCAATTCCATACATTTATTTATTTTTGTGCTGCTAAATAAATTCCAGCCTCTCACACTTTAAGTTTCCAAAAATGTTTATACAGCTTTTCAGTAGAATTTAGCACACCACAATTGCACAGTTTATTGAAGCTCTCTGTAGTGAAAAGTACACGGACAATAAGAAGTGTTGGGTACAGTGTGCATCTCAGAGCAAAGGTATCTGACCTTTCCTCTCCTGTATTGATCTTTCAGTGTTTGTGTGCATCTTCTTTTGGTTGTGTTGAAAGAGTCACTGAACTGCAGACCCCTGCGTGCTAGTGTAGCAGGGGAGTTGTCTGCCCCTCTTGGTGAAAATGGCTCTCAAACAGGCCACGTAAGGCAAGAAAACTTCAACAGAAGCTTACGGCTGGGCACGAGCTTTGCCCGGAGCTTCACAGCCGCCAGTAAATGCTGCAGGAAGGCAGGCCAGCAGGGAGCGATTGCTCCTATGAGCTCAGGTACCCTGCTTCCACATTTGGTACACCATGTCCATGGAGCACCCTAAATTTACCATTTCCATTTAGCATTTCCTAGTCCACAGCTCTTTTCCTTAAACAGTATGGAAATGCCTGAAGACTCATGGGAAATCAATATGTTGGTTGAAATGTGGTTCCCAAAACAATTTTAGCACTCAAGCCCTGTGTGTGACATACCTGGCTCAAGGTAGTTTAAGAATTTCCTGAGCTAGAGGTTGTGTTTGGAGCATTGTTTTTAATAGCCAACAATGGGCCTATTTCCCATTGAATCCTCCTTTGACACACATATAAATGTTTGGCTTTTCCAGGATCCTTTAGCTGTTCATTCCACATTTAATGATTACTGTATGAAAAAAAATCCTTTTGCTTTAGACCTGATAATTTCCTTGGTTGCATCTTAACTTCATTACTGCAAAAAACAGAGCTTAGTCACTGTCCATACTTTACTCACTATTTAAAGATTTTGCAGACGTTTGGTTTATTTCCTCTCAGTGCTCTCCACACAAAGTTAAAATGCTCTAACCTGATAGACTCTCCTCATATTAAAGCCCTTTTGCATGGCTGACCACCCTTCTTTCACTTCCCTGTACTTATAGCAGCTCTACTAAATCCTTTGAGAGACAGCAGTAATGGATTTGTGCGAGCCATTAAAGAAATCTGTGTGCCAGGGCCCTGTTCTGGATACAGGGATGGTCTGTGTGCTTCTTCCGCAGAGGTCTAAAATGCTGCTGCTGAACAGAGAATAAACCCTGCCTCCGGCACCTGTTTATTGAATGGCAGCAGGAAATTTAAATTCCAATATTGCATCTGTAGATATGCAGAGTAATTCTAGAAACTTCAGTCAAAATAATACCATTAATAGAGATTTCCATGTGCATAGTTAAAATCAGTTTCTGGCCTGTGTGCAGTGGACATGAGTCACCTTTCACCTGCCCCTATATAATTCACAACAGATAACTGATTTCACTAAAGCCACTGCTGATTTATTCTAGCTAAGAATGAATCCCTTTGATTTCTACAAATGATTAATCTTCAAGCAAGATACATGTAGGTAGTTTGCAGTGAGCTTTGCAGAAATAATTTCTTAGCTTCCCACTCTCCAGGAACCTAGACTTCCAGTGGAGCATTTGCATTTCCCTTTTTAACATCAGCCTGAAAACAAGTTTAAGACAAAGATGCTGACTTTGTGATTGCAGAGTGACTTGGAACAAACAGAGGCTTAAAGTGAACATGGAGAGCAAAGAAAGAGAATTGCTAGGCAGAGTTGGGTGGAATTCTCTGTGATTAGAGGACAGCATAATGCGCACACTGAGTTAAACTCTGGAAGCACTCAATTACACATGGTGTGTAGTAGAAGGACATTAAATATTACATCCATTTGAAAACAGGGAAACTGAGATGCGTGCAGCTGAAGTGGCTGTCCAAGAGCACTGTCAATACATGCAAAACAGAGCCCACTCCAAGGGGCCCCCACGACGTCACATGAGTTTCTAGTCAGCAACTCAGATTTTACCTAGGGGTCATTAGGCCATCCGTGACTGCGATGAGACAGCAGTGCCCAAGGCTTGTGTTGCTCCTTGGCGTCCCCACTTATATGATAACTCTAATATCCTAGAGAAAACTGAAGGTTAACACAACTTAGTGACAAAAAGGATTCAGGATTTGAGAAGAAAGAGGGAGATACTACAAGCTGTATCATGGGACCTGCACACAAGCTTCTGTAAAATATTAAATCACTGTCCCACTTGGCAGAGGGACAGCACAATGAGAACAGAAGTTGCAGCTTTCCCATGAGGTCAGGGGAGATGGACAAAACTTTTTGAAAATATTCCTGGTATTGAACTCACTAATTAATTGGAAAGTCATCTTATTTCCTTTTCATAGGTTTCAGTGAGATTTGTGTCAAATCCTAAATGCATATAATTGGGGAAGAAGCATGTGTTATTTCATACATTCTGTAGTCAAGTCAAAACATTCAATTTTGGAAGACACTCTGAGAGAAGGCTGTATTTGTTATTATTCACTCCTCTGCTACCTCTTCTCTTTCCACTGTCTGATTCACTTCTTTTATAATATTGCCCCTGTTTTGCTCTTCCTCAATCATACCCACCTACTTAAAATTAGTCACCTACTAAAAAGTGCATAATTAAATTTTCACTATGCTCTTTCCTGACATAATTTTTGATTAAGGGTTCTCATTGAGCTCTCGAACTGAGAGAAAATTTTTGGTTTAATTAATCAAATGGTCCTTCTCAATTCAGGGTATTTTTAAACAGTTTTGGTTTTAAGTCAGGTGCAGAAAATGTTTCTATCATTCCTGACATTATGCTATATGATATGATCTTTACCCTCTAAAGCCAACAATGGAGAAACATTGCCTTGACAGCAGGCTCAGGTACATTTATCTAAAAAAAAGAAGATACATCAAACTCCAATATGCTTGAAGTAGGACAGGTTTTTTTAAATTTTGCAAATTCTTTTTTCTTTTGCAAATTGGAAGTTTGTCAGATTTTGATAAAATAGTCAATGAAACTGGGGTCGTTCCAAGTGATTTTTTTCCCACAGGAAACCATTTGCAAATGTGCAACTCCTTACAATTTTTTTCTGTCAAATTAACATTTTTGCCACATTTATTCTTTTGGGGAGTACTAAAAACGGCTGCTGGAAGCTTTGCAGATTGTATGCAAATAAGTGTTCGTCCTGAGCTAACACAACCAAGCAAAGGCTCACTTTCTGTATTTGTTCTCTGCAAGGACATGAAGTAAAAATAACATGAATGATAGTGCTTGTTTTTGTTATAAATTGCTTCTTCCTGACTGCATTTGCATTATTTCTTCTGTCACTACAATGAACAGGAAAAGCCACTTACCTCTGTGTGAGCATGACCAATCTATAGAAACTGTAAGGAAGCGATGGAGGCTGGAATTAAGTAGCTGATTCAAAACTCGTGGTGCTTCCACAGCTAGAGCCAGAAAGAATCTTCCGTGTGGAACTGAGACTTGAAGATCAGAGAAAAACATGTTTTATTGAATACCTGGCATCCATCCATCTGCTCTTCTTTTCTCCAGTTCTATTCTCTGCATTTCCTGATGCACCTCAGCAGTTTTGAAGATGTAGATCTTTATCTGGGGGCTGGGGATTGGCACCAGCTCAGCAGTGTGTTGCCTGCTGCCTTTCAGCTGCAACACGTGCTGAAGGGCTCTGGCGGAATGTTCACACGCTCAGGATCAGCCCATGCCTAAGGACTGACTCCGCTGGGGCCCACTCCATGTGCTGCTTGAGGGAAAGGAACAAACTTCACAGATCGTGGTGCTGCATCTCCTGCTTCTTGGACACTCAGTCTTCCAAATGCAGTTGTACAGAGTTGTAATTTCTGGGATTTATTGTCTGCACCTGCAATTTTGGTCAGATTTTTTTTTAATACTGGAGTATACAAGTAAACTAACTTGCATTTGTGAGATGATACGTGAATTCTTCTCCACTAAACACTAAGAGTGATGGAGGTCTGCATTTGATAAACTAAAGCTCTTTACCAAGGATGAGCTGAACCAGTTTGATATCACATTTGCACAAAATAGAGAGCTTGGTCATAGACAGCATTGGTGCATCCTGTGTCCGGGACAAAACTCTCTCCATGGTTATTGTAGCGCATATATTTTATATCCATAAGGCTGAATTCATGTCACAGGGAAACATTTAGTCCTGGATGCAGCTTGGGCTGTGTTTTCATTGTTGAACTTGAGTTAACTGAAGTGTGAGCTACCCTTTATCCCCTTTCGACATCACCGCATGTTTGCACCACTTCCTTTGTGACACTGTGGTGCACAGGATCAGGAACTGATCAGCTGATCCAGCTCAAAATTAACTGGAAGGCAAACAAACAAAAGGTCCTTTTTTAGCCACATTTGCTCCTCAACAGGCTCAGTGTGCAACCCCCAAGAGCTACTGCTGGCATGAGAGGAGGTATACAGTCTTGTGGTAAGGGCAGGGCTGGGAGAAGGATGGGACTGCCTCCTTTGGCAGTAACTCACCTGCAAATCAGTTTAAAGCCATTTGTGAAACTATAGCCTTGCACAACTGCCTGCATCAATGCTGGATGCAGTCCTTGGAATTATAACCACTTGTATCAGGTCAGTGCATGGGCTGTGAGCTCATAGTGTAGGGGGAGAAAGACCTTCTAGGAAATCATCACCAGCTCTAACAGAAACGAATTGATTACAGCAGCCCCACTAGGCAAGGGTAATCAGACTTTTTTTGCACTATTGATATTTTCAAAACAGGCTTTTTTCTTTTTCTCTGGTTGATCTTGTGCAGAAACACTAAATGTAAGTGTAGCAATAAAAATGCTGTTAAACTGACAGTATCGCTTGTGAAATCACAGAACACTTCCATTTGAATTACAGTGTAAATGCTGTACAAGTCTTAGCAGGAAGCCATTGGGAACAGAGTCAGGAGGAGGCCCATGTTCTTTGCCACAGAACGTGGAACTGTAGGCTCAGTGCTATGCTGAGGTTGCTTTTCAAGGGAAAAAGAAGAGATAATTTGAAGAGAATGTAGCTAACCTGATAAATAATACTTTATTTAAACAAAAACTGCATAGCAAAGTCTGAAGTACCTCTCTCTGGCCTGCAGGATGTCTAGCTTTTATAGTTCATGCGGCACTCTAGCGTGAGGTGACCATAAAGTGTGCAAGGTTAAGCAGAACATTCTTTCCCATCCTCAGGATGCTGATTTGCACTGGATTGTGCAGCCAGTTTTACAGCTTCACATCCATTGCTGACCTCCACAATGTTTTATTACATCAATTCTCCCGCGCATTCAAATGGACCTCCACAATTCAGACTTTTCTGGGAGTCCTTGCAGACTTCTGAAAGCAGCCCTGAACTCTGTCAGTCCCTGGGGAAGGTGGCAAAATGTCTTTTATGCTTGCTTTCTCCCAAGAACAATGAGAGAAAACAGCTCTTTAGAAGTGTGCAAAGTCTTCTCTTCAAGTAGCTGATGCTCTGGCCATGGCTTGCACTAGACATTTATTGTCATTGTCCAAGCACCAAAGTCCCTGCAGAGTCCCATCTTTCCTGTGCTGCTCCAGAGGTGTAGAAGGCAGTGGTTTTTATGTGAAATTCGTGCTTTGGCTGGATTTCTGTTTGGTGTGCACCAGGGCAGCAAAGCACACTTGTGTGAGTGTGCACAAACAGGACAGTTGAAGTCACGGACAATGCGCTCTTGCTTAAGGGTGGATGGGGCTGGGTCAGTAAATCCCAGTAAATCAGAGATCATCCCCGTTTCATTGGGATGATCTCTGATATGGAAATTGTTTTTCCATTCTACTGGCTGAACAAATTACAGAACCATTTCAGTTTCAAATTGAGCATGCTGCCTAAGAACACCAGAGCTGGACAGTTAACAGCTTCTTTCCTCTATGTCAGTTCAGCATATTGCAACTCAGTTTTTGTACCTTTGCTTTTTGTAACTTTCCTTAAAATGGTGGCTGGGACTTAAGTTATGAAGTACAGAGACAAGGGGAAACTAGAGCACTAAAACAGTGGTTTTAGAAAGAAGGCCAAAAAATAAAATGTAATGATGTGACAGAGACATTCAAGAAGATTGTGGAAAAGTTTCCATTGACAACAGCATAGAAAAGTTATTTTTCACTTTATAAACTGAAACAGTCTGGGGGAAGGGAGAAAGGATCAGTTCCATAGCCCAAATTTCTGCACACACTCTTCAGTTTTGTCAATATGTTTCTTCTGATCCAGTAACATTTAGTCTCACAAAGCATTTGGGAAATACTGCAAGCACAAAGAAAATGAAGCTTAAATAAAATAAGAGTGACTGGATATCTCACTGGGCCTGTTGGGTTAGGCATGTTAATTCTAGTCCAGTAGGAAGAAGATACAATAAAGAAAAAACAGAACAAAGCTCCTTTTGTCTCAATGGAGATTCCTCTAGAGAATACCTAAATGCAACTCAAGGATAAATGAGCTCAGTAATGAGCAGAGAGAGGAAGCCTTTCCTGCTGAGAGGAAACAAGCCCCCTTAAACCTGAATCAAGGAGCCAAGAAACCGTCTTGAACTGGCTTTTTGAAAGACGTGAAGAGTTCTGCGCATGATACATGAATAAGGTCTCTACTGTACGGTGAAGCTAGGGACATATCTTGATGACACTCCACGTTTCTTACAAGAAATGATGAGGCATAAAGATCAGATTAAAGGTCAGAGAGAAGGTAATTTATCAATTTAATCCCTCCTAGAGCTACTCATAGCTCTTCTTGTGACTGAAGTCATCCTGATAGAAAGAAAAATCAGGGCTGATGCACAGGTGTGCGTGTCAGAGGTGGAAAAAATTGCAAAAATGCTGCAAATCTGGAAACATTGTTCAGTTCCTTTCAGTTTAAGAAATTCTGACAGAGTTTTGTTATATTGGTGTATCTAGCCAGGGTCGACCCACTACAATTGGAAACCAGGATCTTCAGTAGCATAGTATTCTGTTTCCTTTGTTTTTACTGAATGCAAGGTTTCAGTCAACAAAATCTGCCTCGTTATACTCTTGCCTTGGTGAGAAGCAGAGTGCTGTGCAAAGCAGGCTGTTCTGTGTGCAGATACAATGCGGGAGAGTCAGTCCTGTGCCATTCAAACACACACTAACCAGCACTTGCTTGTGTGGCAAGTAAAGTCTCATTAACACCTCTCAGACAGGAAATTTGGAAGTGAGTGATTATTCAGCCCTCGGTCTTCCACCTCTCCAGCACCTCAGGGTGTGGGAGTTACTCTACTGCATTTGCATCTTTCTGAGCAATTACACTTCTCACTCTGCAGGCAAAAACAGGAGTTGGCAAAAATATTTTTCCCGACTGCTCCTTCACTCTGACTGCTATCTTTTAAAGATAAATACACTTCTTGTTGTTTTCAAAGACATCTTGTTTCTAATGTTTCTCTATATTTAGGTAATTGCAGACTTTTCTGGCCCAGGTATGGTTCTAAAGACTGTAAAATAAAAATAGTATGAAATTGTCAAGCCTGAGTATGTCAAGCTTCTTAAAGTGACTGGGTTTAGGGCTACTCATCAGAGGCACGCGCTGCTATCAGTGCAAGCAGTGGTTGCTCAGTGAGATGGGCCGTGAAGGCGGTTGTATTTGGATATGTGAACACTTTGGTTTAAAGTCTGATCTTCAGATTGTATTGCGTCTCTGATTGTCTGAACACTGCTGCAGTCCTAACACATCCTCTTATGGTTACATGTTATTTGTTAGTGTGGCAAGGGATAGAGGCTGCAGTTCAGCATTGAAGGGTCTGCATCTGCTTCTGTCCAGCACGTGGGTTTATGGCAATACTGTTGTGTGAGTCTGGTACCACAGCTGGTCTCAGGAAGCGGCTCCTTCTGCCAGGACAAGTGAAAAAAAAGTCTCTAACTTGGTTTTGATTGAAAACTGGGATGTTAGCAAGATTATTCTGTGCAAGAAGTGTCTGCTTTCTTGGGACAGGGTGATGATCCTTTGAAATGTGATAAACATGAAAACAGCAGATTTTGGGTAGAGCCAAAGTATGTTTTCCAGATTTTTTTATAAGAAAGTTCAAGTTCTCTTGTGAGAGCGAGAGCTGCAAATCTGATCTGTCCTGTTGGCTTTATAAAGAAAGAAGAACTTGTTTTGACTTCAAATTGTATAAATCTCATATATTCCAAATACTGCTATTATCCTTTGTAAATTACTTCACGGTAAAATATTGGGCTAAAAGGTAAAATCTCAGCAGCGGGCAGCAATGCTGCTGTCAGCTCTGACGAGCTGGCGGTGGGGGCTGGCAGCAGTGCAGTGCTGGCTGCAGCAGCTGCAGGGCTGCTCTGGCACAGCACGGGAGACAAACAGCTCCAGCGCCTCTCCTACCGAGTGATTTTGCTTTTCATCTCATGACATTGCACGGTGCTGTTTAGATATATTGTCAGAGTCCTTTTTTCGCGTTACAGAGCTTCTCTGGGCAGGAGTGCAAGTTCAGTGTGAGGCTGCTGGCAGCAACACAGTCAGAAGACAAGGAAGGTCTAAGATTAGGACTTGAAGATAATAGTGGGAATGAAAGGCAGAGCATTGTCTGTAAACATCATGGTGAAATGTCTTGCTAATACCACACGAATACTTGCATAATTATCCACTTAACAATTACCTCAATTATACTGCTGGCAGTGGGAGAATTCTTTACTATGAGGATTTATTGATTTTAGGGCATGCAGGGTTGAACTGGAAAAATTAGAGAGCTGAGATAATGAATCAAATGGGGAGCCCCCTGAGAAATCCACTAGTAAATACATTACTGGACAGCAGGGAAAGTGGCTGGAAGCCAGGCAGAATAAATAGAATCAGTCCCGATGGAAATGATTAAAAATGGGCAGAAGAAGAGGGAGGAAGTTCTGTGCTAACGCTGGACTGGGAACTGAGCTACTATACAAACTGGTGCTGGTTTCCCAAGAATTTTCCTGTCCATTCTGCATCTATTTTTAGAGTGTGGTTTCCTTCCTAAAGGAAAGAAATATATTGCTATGTAGCAATATGCCAGTGGGAAAGCGCTATGAGGTTAGTTCTGTCAGTCAGCACAGAGCACCTGGCCTCTGGGCAGAAATCCAGAGAAGCTTCTTGCCAAGGAAGTAGCTTGTACAAACTGTGAACTGTGTCCACCTGTTAGGCATTGTTTGCTCATGATTTATGTCTCGCACTACAGACGTACTTGCCACAATGAGTTATTTACAGCAGTTTAATAGTAATTCTTGTAATTGCCACTGAATCCACCAGCAAATACATGCATGCAGATACATGCATTTCTTCCCCCTTGGTCTGCCTTCTCTCCCACTGGAAAGGCTTTCTTTCCTCGTGTGCCTCCAGCCAGGGACACACATCATGCACTTACACTCTGCAGCATGGTGCTGTGCTCAGTAGTAGCATTGGACTAAGCTATGTTGCTTTTGAATTAGCCAAATAACTCACATCCTTCCCTCAGAAAATCAGCTAGTGTAATCTTAAAATACTTTGAGGAAAAGAATATTTGAAAATACTTGAATTTGTAAGAATGATACCAACCACATTATTCTTTCACTTACAAACAGTGATGTCAGTGTGAGAAGAGCACTGTTTGCTGAGGGGGTTTAATTAGATATTAGAACTGTCTGTCTCTGGTGATTGAGACATTATGTGGGCTGGGAGACACTGAGACATTATGCCACGTGCTGGAAAGCCAGGTGCATTTGGTGCTCAGAAATCCTTGATGAGGCCCTGTTAAAATGCAATGTAGAACTAAAACTCTTGGGTTTTTATGACGTATTGAGCAGGTAGAGATTTACCAGGAGCGTGAGTGGGCTCCACCAACGCCATGTCAACCCCCCGACCAAAGGCACCCTTAAACATCTAAAGGGCAGAGCTCTAGTCCCTTCCCTATTAGTGCATTAATGGCTACTATTTCTTTGACATGCAACCTTCATGGCCTCATTCAGGCATTTTCTGCTTTTATGCTGGAACACTGTAAAATAGACATTCTACTTTCACGTGGAAATCCAGGTGTAGCGGCTGCAGTCACAGGGCTGTCCCTAGTAGTATGATGACTCTCTGAGTAGCTACTAGGTTTGAAGGCTGTATATTATTTCTTCCCTTTTTGGGGTTCATAAATGGTTATTTGCGAAGAAGAACAATCTGTTGCTTCCCTGTTCTGCTTGTTCTGAAGTTCCATGGAGCTGAACCATGACAATCATAACATTGTCCTATTTGTCCTGGTCATTTAAAAAATAAAGTTGTTTCCTGTTTTCTCATCAACGTACAAAGATATTAGACAAGCGGAGGAAAAAAAGTATATGATCACTTCTTTGTGAGACCTCTGAATGAAATTATTCTAACTCAGTCTCCCCAGTCAGAGCTATCTTAAGTGACATTCTGGTTAGAAACAAGCAATTTCTAGGCTCACCTTCACCTATCCTATCATCAAGAATATGCCACTAGAGCTGTAGGAAATCACCCATGATACATGAGAGCATATCTTTCATTTTCAAGTGGGTGCATAGTGGAGAGAAAATCTTAAAAACATGAATTCTTACAAATGGAAGGCCAAGAGAGAATATATCATTTTTAAATCCTATAAAATCTCATGCCTTTTAAGGCAATCTCATAGTCTGGGAGCTGTATTCCTGCTTCAAAATGCTTGGATTTAACAGTAGAAAAAACTACCTGATGAAAAACGCTGCCGGGTTCTCAGCATAAAGGAGCTCTTTCTTCAGCTACCACAGTCATCTTCCCAGGCCATGTTGACTCAATCTTGCTTTGGCACAGAAAGCAAAATCCTGGGACATATTTAATATTTGCCTTTGTATGTTGTGTGAGATGATGTTAAAACATGAGAACGGGAATTAGGTTCTGATGCTGTTTTCTGCTTTCTGCGTCTGCAAGGGAGCCGACTTGCCCTGTGCTGGCAGCAGCTGTGGCTTGCTCTACACCTCAGCCACACCTGCGGCTGGAGCAGAGCTCACATGGGAGGCCACATTTGCTCTCGCGTTCCGTTCAAGTCTGAAGTAGGATTGCTGTGATCATCACAGACATATCAATCACCTGCCTGGGGGCTCTTCACAGCGCAGGGGCAGCGCAGCCGTGAGCTCCCCGAGCGCACGAAACCCAGGGGACTCCAGGCCTTTGCCCTCCGACTGACCGTGCTGAAAGCTGCAGCGCAACGACATTGCTGTGTTTGGCTTTCTCTTTTCACGGCTGCCTCACAAGACCTGCTCATCGATTGCTGAAGGACACCTAAAGCCACTTGGTCTGCTCAGAGAACTGTGTCAATCGGCCACACACTCTCCAGATGACTTCTGTGTCAGTCCTGCGGACTTGCTGCAACATAAGCTGGTTTGAAAGAAGACATGAAGTGGCCCATAAAATACAAATTGGAGACACCCATGGGATTCAGCTGGGCAAAGTAAGACTGTCTAAATATTTGAGCAAGAACTAGTTTCTTTAGCAATAAGTGATGCTTTGAACAGGCCAGGATGAGAAGACAGATCTGAGCCTTTGGAAAGACCCCTGTTGCATCCAGACACCATTTTTTGTTCAGTAGCAGTCTGGCTGTGTGAGCTCATAGTCTTAAATTTCAGACACTCCAACACGCTCAGAACTGACCCATCTTTCTGCAGGTGTTTTTCTTATATTAAGGGAGCATGGAAAATGCTTTGTGGGAATTGTCTATGGTTATGTGTGTCTAGAATACTACCCAGTAAGAGAAGAGATGGCTCAGGGAACAACTCAGAATAATGCCCAGCCCCTTTTTTTGCATGTGAATAATGGAAAAAGGTAATAATCACCCATAAAGGAGACACTCATGGGGTTGCGTCTTTTTTTGAATTACAGATTTTAAATGTACTCTTCTCTGCCTTTTTAGCTTTTTCTTGCTTGACTCCTCAAGCAGTCTTTGATGTAGTGAGTTTTTCAGTTTGATACAAATGATTCAAGTATCCTTGGCCACTGTATCGAATTGAACTTACCAAAGGAATGTGCTTGTATTTTAAAAATACTCATATTTCTATGAAAGTGGAAAAGAGAGAAAGCAGCCAGGAGGAAGAGGGCTGTGTTTGAGGGGCGCAGGATGGCTCTGGACTGTGCATGGGAGTTCCTCCCACATGATCCTGTTACTCGTGCACAGTGGCAGACTTGCAATAGCCCAGACAAGGGAGAGACAGATCAATAACAAAACAGGAAAGCATATAAATAGCAGCAATTCTTTGGGAAAAATGCCAGCCTAGGCAGCAAATCATCACAGGGGCAAGTGACTTGCTATAGCATAAATACAGTGGTCCTGAGTTACTTTCGTCATGGCTGAGGAAAGCCCCGGCTGGAGAGCCCTCCTGTCCCCCGGTGTTTGCAAATGCTGGTAATGTTGAAAGGGTTTAATCTGCATCTGGCTCCTGCTGCAGACCACATTTCAGTTTCTTGGATTTCCTATTTTATTGCACCAGTGAGAATCAGCTAGAGATCCTTACCAGGTAGGCTGTTGTTGTGAGTAAACAGCCCAGGAAGTTTGCTTAGATGGTTATCAGGAATAAAAAACAAACTATTGAGCAAATGGAGCAGATTGAGGAGGTCAAGCAGAAGGAACAGATCCCATACATACCATGTCTGCAATGTACAGGATCCATTGTACTCTCCTGAGGAAAGGCCAAAGATTTTGCCACGAGCAAAAGAAAATCTAAAAACTTTTCTGCCTGTTTCTAGAAAAGAAATCTGCAAATTCATTTCGCATGCCTCAGTTTTGTATATAGTGATACTTCTAGTACATGGCAGCCCATGTGGAGTGGCTATAATGTATTTTCAGACTGTACTGTTTGTGTAAAATGGTTTCCTACAAGATTGGCATTTGGCATGGATGACTGTCTGTCTTTTGGCTCAAAATAATCATCATGTCTGCGCCATGCATAGTAGGAATTGCTAAAAAGTTATGAATTCCCAAACAACTTCTGTTCTGCTGAAACTCGAGCTTGTCTATACCCACACTTCACCAAGGAGAGTGTGCCATCCACCAGTTCTGTGCCCTTCACCAGCCACTGGCCTGATTGCCACGAGCCAAGAGCTCATTGTAATTGAGGCCTGCTATTGTCCCCCGGCTCTTTGAAATCCAAACCATAACCTCAGTCTAGCCCTGCACCTAGGAATTCAGATACTACTCTATGATTTGAAAAGCAGGGGTTTTGCCTGCTAGACGAATTTTTTAAAATCTCTGTTAAACCATCTGTTCAATCTATTTTCTAAAAACTAGCCTGTATCCATTTGCTTCTCCCCTGAGAACTAATCCTGTCCCACAATAAAAACCCTAAAATCAGAACTGATAATTTGGCTGACAATACATGAAGAGCTCTGCTGCTTAATTAGTTCTGCAATGCTGCTGACAGTAATTACAGCCTCCTTTTGTGTCAATAACTAAGTCAGCAACCTTCAAAAAAGATTCAGGGCCTTATTTGTCATTTAGTTATGTCATTTCCACATCATTGTAATTTCAGTGATAACAGCACAATTACCCTTAATATACAGTAATATAAGTGAAAGGAGAATCACATACCCAGACATGTACAATGAGGGGTTGGGTTTGCAGTCACGTTTCTGATTGGGAGCATATTTTAAAAATGTATATCTAAAAGTACAAGCACTAATCCATTTTCCGTGACAAATAATACTAAACTAACGTTTTGCACAGTTGTTTGGAGTCTTTGTTAGTGGTTTTGGGGACAAAATTTGCAGTTTTTGACAAATTGACACTAAAGGTTCATTAATGATATTTTAAAGAGTTAAGAGTCCTGCTGTTTGAAAAGAAGGAAGCAAAACTGCAATCTAGAGAATCAAACGTGCTTCTGTATTCTCTGTTAGATGTGGCCATCTGAATCTGAAGGAGACCTTTGTGGAACTTCATGGGAGAGACGGCTGTGTGCAGTGATGGTTGATAGACCAAGAAGGGTGTCGGTGGGGTAAATATGGATTATTTTCATGGATTGTGCTGTCATTGGAGTCCAGAACTGGATTTCGGGTGCAAGGTGCCTTACCACCTAGACTAATGGTAAAGGGAGAAGATATAATTAAATATAAGGTTATTAGAGGAGGGTTAATTTCTGTGACTGAAAATTTGATTTTTACTGAGTCCTCTTTAATGTACGACTTTGGGTCTTTCACATGTGCTCTCTCTCCATGCCTCGTCACAGGAATGTGAGAGTTAACAGGCATAACGAGAATGGCGAGATGCTTAGATTAGAAGCGTTATAAAACCGAGTAGTCTACCAACGTGACTTCGCCGGCAGTAAATTACAACTTCAGTCAGTGCTTCAGTCAGAACTATAATACGTCAGTAAATGATAACTTCAGTCAGTACTTCAGTCAGAATATAACACG
>VZRL01002076.1:276640-312083 GCA_013397895.1 Origma solitaria
GGCTCTGTGGGCGGGGCCGGGAGCCGGCCCGAGTCACGTGACGGTGCCAACATGGCGGCGCCGTGGCGGCGGCGCCGCCGCTGAGGGAGGCGCGTCCCTTCCGGGTGGTGCCGTGGGCCCCGAGCGCCCGCCCGGCCCTCGCTCCCTGCCCCCGCCCCGCTCCCGGCCACGCTATGCAGCCCCCGGCTCGCGAGCAGGACGCCCGCACTAAGAGCATGTTCGTGTCGCGGGCCCTGGAGAAGATCCTGGCGGAGAAGGAGGCGAAGCGGCCCCTGCACGGGCAGCTGCGGAGGGCCTGCCAGGTGGCGCTGGGTGAGTCGGCTGGGCCGCGCAGGGTTCAGGGAGCGCGGCGGTGGAAGGGAAGGGGCCCAGCCCTCCAGGCCATGTCCTCTGCCCCTCGCGTCCCGGCGGGGTGCGGGAGCCCCGCGGCCCCGGCCGCACTCGGGCTTCGGGGCTAAGGGAGAGTGCTCTACCGAGTACTGGACGTGCGCGTACCAGGGGAAACCCCCCAAATATCTGTTTTATTAAGTTCTGGTCTCGGTATGAAACAGGAGGGATTTGGGCTTACCACTTCGGTTTTGAGAAAATGAATTGCAAACTTCTAGACTAGGAAACAAGACTTTTAAAGGCCCTTGATTTACGGAAGCCCAGAGCTTCCCGGGCTGTTAAATCTGACCTCTAATCTCCGGGTCGTGTTTGCACCGCTTTAGGGACTGTTAGCAGTGTGGCCAAGTCAAGTGCATGTAATGTGTGTGATGTTTTCAGAGCTGAAAGCACTTTTAATGAAGTTGGTGGACTGCTCCTGAAATCTGCAAGTACAAGCTTTTGTAAAGGTCTCTATGTTAAAAATTCTGACAGCATTAGGTGTTTCACAAAGAGGGAGAAGATAAACTGGGTAGAACAGTAGAGCTCTGCAGTTGATTTTTCTGTGACCCTTTCTTAATTTGCACAAGTGACATCTCTCTTTCAGGTTTGGTTGCTTTCTAGCAATATTTTCCTTCGAATTAGGAACATATAGTCTAGCCAGGACAGAAGAAAGGACAGGTTAGGTATGTAAGGAGGCTGGGCAGGGACAAGTTCTGTCCCAGGCAGAGTGAGAGTGAGCTTAAAGAAATGCTGTCATTTTTATCTCCCTCCTTGCAGTCTTTACTGCCAGGAGATCTGTAGGAGATACCTGTAGTGACAGTATATCCAGAGAAAGATAACCAGATAGAAGGGTATATTCATTATTATTTAAAGTTGGCATTGTGAGCAAGAGAATAGCAGGAGTGCCCCAGCAGTTAGAGACAGCTTTTCCTAATGAATTCCTTTTCCTGATCTCTTCCCTAACTGCCCCCACATGCACTGAGCCCATTTACAGGACTCAGAACCTGTTTTGCTGCTATGTAAATACATTTAGAGGTTGAGAAAGGGAACTCCTTGTAAGATGCCTAGTGAAGGTCTGTGTTTGCTAACGCATCGCAGATGATGATTTTGGGACGGGTGTTGTGCAATGGCTGCCCGTTGGCATCTGCCACTTGGATTAGGACTACTCCATGCCTGCATGTTTTAAGGCACAGTATGTTTGAGGGGAGCTAATGCTTGTGATGGTGGACTTTGTTTTCCTAATCTTACTTGGAAAAAGAGTCCATGGGCTTTTCTGGACTAAAGCAGAGGTCAGCCTGAAGAGATAACCTTCTGTTGACCCACTGTCAAGGGCTCGAATAACTGTATGGGAAGACCTCTGTTATATTTGGTGAATATTATTGGATCATTTTAGGTTGCCAACAGGAGTGGGGTTTCTTTTATTTACATGTGATTTTTTTCCCCAAACTTTATTCTATTTTGGTTAAGCCTTTTTTTTTTTTTCACCAAGTGAAAAAATCAGTTTTATTTTATATATTTAATTTAAATTAAGCTTATACTTTATATAAACTAAGACTATGACAGTTTCAAATTGTCATAGTACTTAATTGACAGTTGTAAACTCAATTTTCAAGCTCTGTGCAATAGTAAATATGGGAGGAAATGTGGGAAGAATGTTACTGGCAGTCTGAAGAATTCAGGCCAAACTTCATAACCTATACAAACGGTCATGGATGAAAGAAGCTTCAGTGTTGTGAATAATAATAAAAAGTCCAGTTAACACTCTGTTAAAATAATTCAGTTTGAAAGAAATGTAATTACTTTATGAAAGTGGGCATTGTGTCAGCTGTTGTCTGCTGCACTTTTCTCTAAGTCATACTTTCAATAATCCGTTTCTACCTCTTACTAAATTCCTTTTGCTGTGCAGTCTTTTCTATGCATTGGTGTTTTTATTGGAGCCTTGAGGCATTGTACCAGTTGTAAACCAGGCAACACAGGCACAGAGTATGTGTGGATGATATCTGCTCCTGGGACAAGGAAAGTCTAAGATGAATTTTTTTTTCCCAGATAGAAACTGGTGTATTCTATAGCTGCCTAATAGAAATTAACCTGTTTTTATGGCTTCTGCTGTGGGGTTACTGCAGTAGTGTTTATATTACTTACCTATGCTTTACATTTGTTGTTTGGTGAGAGGGGGAGAAGTTTCTAACTGTGGGACTGATGCTCTTGTTTCCTTATATGAGTTCTATATTGGTTTGTACGTATAACTCCTGAGAATTTAAATAAATCACTACTGAATATTGCTGTTTCTCCTGTGTAGGAAATATAGGTATTCTTTCATTGTAATTTTAATCTACTTTAATTGTTCTAAATTTAAACTCTTCTTACCCTTTTTTGCCTGTTATTCACTCTTTTCACTGGACTAATACTGATCAGTTTTGTACTGCAAAATACAATGACCTTGTAGAGATCAGTAGTAACGTAGGCTCAAGTAGGATATGAACACAAGAAGTGTGGAGGCAAAGGAGCAAAACCAGTTCCCAGTGGTGTTTTTTTTAGGTTTTTGGGGTTTTGTCCTCTTTCCACCCCCTCCTTTGAAATACACAGTGCTAATGTTAAGTAAGCAGAGTTTTAATAGATTCCTTCATTCAGTCTCTTGCTTTATCAGTAGGTGTAACTGCTGTCTCCTGTCTCCTGTACTTGCAGTGCCAGTAAAGCCTAGGAGAAATTGGGAGAAATGGAGGGTTTTAAACAGAGAAGCTGTTCTGCTCTGCTTCAGAAAACTGTGTTTTTAAGAAAATTTGTTTTCAACAAGCCATTGTATTGTATAAAAATAGTTGTTTAATAAGCATTTACATGGTGCTCTAGGTACACATGATTCTTAAAGATCTACTGAAATTATCCTGAAAAATTTGCAGTGGAACACCAACAGTCTGTATCACAGCAGTTCATATTAGTCTAATGCTAATTGTGCACCTGAGTCTCTCACATAAACTATTACTCCTGCCCTACTGGGGCTGTTTTTAATGACACACTGTGCAGCTGACCTGGTTCTGTGGCCTTCTTTGATTGCCTGGGCAGTTCCACATACATATCTTTGAGCTTTGTAAACAACAGAATTTGTTTAGTTAGCTTGTTAACAAGATAAAAAAAAAAGTGTTTTCAACCGTGCCTTTGCTTAGGAATCTGGTTGTGTGTTTAAGAAGTTTCTGTGTATAAATAGCAAATGTCCAAAATAAGTTGTGTTTCCTACTTTGGTCTCTTGGCCAGCGTGTTCAGAGGACGCTGGGGCAAAGAGGAGACTGCAGCTTCTCCACGGCAGGCTTTTCTGAAGGGCTCTGAAGGGCTCTCTGGGGTGGATGCGGTCACTGCTTGTGGGGTGCTGGTGTTTGGATGAAGTTGAAGGCAGGCTGGAGTTGGGCAATGCGGTCGGCTTTACTGGGCTGGGAGAGGGAGACTTCGGCTGCTCCTCCCTGAGTTTGTGTTGGCTCTGCTGCCTGCGGCTCGGCTGGGCGATGGAAGGACATGGCCCGTGTCCTTGTGCCAGCACAAGCCATTTTCTGCACAGGAGCTAGCTGGTTGCCACTGACACAAACCTGACTCTGTGGCCACAGAGGAGGCGTCGAGTTGCAGGCAGACAACAAATGTCCTCTGTTTTAATGTGTAGTTTCCAATACAAGCGAATTGAACTATAGAAAGGCAGCTACTCAGTGTGAGCTTCATCCTGCATTTATGGCCAGAAGCTCTGGAAGACATTGCTGCAAGGCCATTCTTGTTCCAGTTCTGTTGCCTGGAAGGAATGCTGCAGGACTTTTGTTGGGTGGGCAGCACAGGGGTTGAAGATGGTTCTCACTGAAGGAGATGCCATGAGAGTGACAGGGAGCTCTGGTACCTAAAGCACCAGCTGAGGGGTCAGCGTGCTGCTGGGGTGACCAGATGCTGGCCAAAATCTGGACTGTGCTCTGTAGCTGTGGACGGGAGTTGAGCTGTGCCCCTTACGCCTGTGACTGGAGAAGAGTGCCAGTGGCGGGTGGTTTCTGGAAGCTGACTGTGTCTGGTTAGGGCTTGGCAAGCTGTTCCGGGCGACAGACTTCAATTAGGCAACAATTTCTGTTTCACTCACTTGTGGTGGTCAGACCAGCAAATGAGTACTTCAGATGTGGAGGTTTTCAAACTATTTTGATGCAATTAGTAGCAGAGGCATGCCTGTAGTTTCCTTTTGTTCTTTCATTTGCTCTCTTCTGCCAGCATTATCTATTAAAATGCTGTTGTGGTGAAGATGTTTTTATATGGCTTTAGAAAAGGCTTTATTATAATAAAATCCTATTGTAACCAAAATTATAAATTTATTATAATAAAATTGTGGGGAACTTGGTCAGGCCTTGGTTAGGTTTCCTTTTTTTTTTTTGTGTATAGAGTACCTCTGAGAGTAAACTGTTGTTTCTCTAATACGGGATGTTATTCTTGCATTATTTTTCCAATGCAAGATTTAAGACAACTATCAGAAACTCAGTGGAGTTTTGCATTAGAAAAAATTCTTCATTAAGAAAAAGCTCAGTGCACCTTAGTTCTACAGGGCATCTGAAATACAGATTAATTGTGATTTTGCTGGCCCTGTCATCCTGCGGTACTTGGGATTTTAGCTATAGATAAAATATGCCTTTCTCTGCCAGGACCTGGAGGCAGGACTAAGCGTTCTGAATGTGTAAAGCCACCCAGAAGACTTGAAGCAGCCAGTTCCTGCGTGCTATGGGAATATGCTGCGCTAAGAACAAGGCAGATAAAATAGGGGCACAGTACGTTGGTGGGTCCTTTAGCATATGCTGTTCTCAGTAGCTCTTTGGATCATAATACGGTGTTAAAGATGGGGAAGTTAATTAAATCAAGGGTCGTGAATTCAAATTATGCTGAAGTGAAGTTCTGACTATTCACCTGTTGGTAAGCCAGCTGGATCCTGGAATGGAAAACACAGTGGTTCAAGAAGTGGTGCTGTGCAAGATGTATATTTGTTTGGCACTGAAAACCTTGGCCATTTCTTACCAACAGCCTCCATATTGTTGTCTCCTCTCCAGCTGAAGCCTACAGTATCGGGATGGTGGTGCTGGGTACGTGCTCTCGCGGAGCTGCAAAATTCCTACTGATCCTGAGACCCCCAGGGCTGAGCGCTGGGCTTGGCTATGGCAGGGCTGGCAAGGGACAGCTGTTATTTAAAGCTGCTGGGTATGGCTGTTTGTGTGGTGGGCTTGAGGAGAGCTGGCAACACTGTGCACCTGTGACTCTTCCATTTCTGTGGCGTCTCTTCGGCTGACTGTGGGGTGGATAACATGATTTCAGTTTCTGTAATTTTGGTAAAACATCATTGCATGCCATGAGAACTAAAGGATGTCAGACTGATGCTCATTAATGAGTGGATATGGCAGAGACAATAGCAGTCCTGGATGGAGTTTATCACTTACAGCTTAGAGTTATACACGTTTTCTCTATGTTTTGCATCCATTTTCTCTATCCAATGTGGGTAGTAATGTTACAAAATCAGTACATGCTGTGAGGATTAATTCCTGTGCCATTCACTGACAGGTAGGCCTGTACAAACCCCTGTAATCTGTGTTTGCTGCAGTTCTTGTTCCTTAGTGTGGTTTGTGTATTGATTCTCCTGGGACAGAAGAAATTACTGAACTTCACAGGCAGCACTGAGATCATCTGAACTTTGGACATCTGATCACAAACAATGGTGCCTCTCCAGGGTTGTGGAGAGTATTGAATGAATGATCATTTTCTAATACCTGCAATTGAAACAAGATTAGTAAGCATGGTAATTTGCAGAGTCAGGGTAGTTTGCAGCATGTACTGTAGGGTGGGATGGAAGGTTGCACTGGTGTTAGAGATGATGCAGCAGTGCAGCCTTGCTGTGGCTGTTGGTTTAGATGTGGGTTTGTCAGTGTTCACAGTGGGTGCTCGTGCTGTGTTTGGTGAGGTGCAGTTCTGATCTGTATTGTGCCTCATGGTGCTACCTTAGAAATCCTCAAAAAGCCTTACTAGGATCTTCGGGATCTGCTGCTGTATACAAGAGAACTGAGAAAGGAACTTTCTTTCCCCTGTATTTAGTTTTATGAAAAGCTCTCTAAAAGTGTAATTAGAAAAAAAAGTCTGCTGGCAAAAGGACAGAGTGCTTTCAAGATTTGCTATCTCCTGGGAGCCTGTCCGGCTGATGGCTGTTGTAAGGCTCAAGTCAAGCAGGCTGCTGGCACTGCAGCTGATGGGAAGGTCAGATGCATTGAGCTCCTGGTTCATGCAGTAGTTCAAAGGCTTCTGCAGACCTGGGCTCTCTGTGATGTGGACTTAAAATTGAATAAAAGTTGCATACCATGCCTGAGTGTTCTAAAGATAACTTTTGTTGAGAATGTTTGGAAAAATCAGCTTTTTAAATGTAAAATTTGAGACATACACCTTTCAGTAACTGGTGAAACTGTCTGTGATCTCTGAAGCTGAGGTGTTATAGTAATGAAGTAGCAAATACTGAAGTGAAAGACTTGATTTGAAACAACTTTGCTTTATTACTGTGTTATTGATAATGATGACTGAGGCTTGAAATTTTTTTTTTTCTTCCAGATGAAATAAAAAGTGAGCTGGAGAAGCAAAGGTAAATTATTAATTACTATAAACTGTGTGTGAAAAGAACAAATGGAATAATTTTGTGGAAGTGTAAGAGTGTATATACATTACAGCAATAAGTTTGTGAATACCCAGTTACCCACTTTTCTGCCACGAACGTATGGCCTGTGTGTTCTGCTTACACAATGTTTGTAGCTTTGGGTCCTCAAGCCATAACTGCCTCTGAATTTCACCAGGAAAAAATTGCAAAATTTCTAAAAGGTGCCAGTTTTTTGCTTCCTTTTACTGGACTTAATAGCCTGATAGGAAATTGTGTACGTACCCTCTGTTTGATATCATGGGCTCTTTATTACCCAGATCAAGAACACTAATTGAAATATTACTTAAATAAAAATTTTAGAACCGTTTTCCAGCATGGTGCAATGATTAAAAATGAGCAAATGGGTCTCCAAATGTGTGTCTATTTGCTTAGTATTCCTCTTATGGGCTCTGTTTAATCAATTTTGTATAACATGGGTAGATTTATCAGTTGTGTAGGAATTTTCCAGTATTTCAGATAGTGGGACAGTGTTGGAGTATACTGAGGGAAGAGTTAAGCTGAAGAAGATATGAAAAAGATCAGATAGAATATAAATAAATGTAAAGTGTTTTTTGGCGTGATTTTAAAAGAAAATTGATATTCTTTTAAGAAAGTATATGCAAGAAAGCTGCAGTACATTTGTATGCTGCTGTGCATTATTTAGCTTTAAGTTTAGAAAAAGGAGAAGGTGTGGTTTGCTGTGATACATGTGTTTAGAAAAATTAATTACTTCTTATCTGACCTAGAGAAGACACTGCTGCTCCACCAAAAGCGAATTTCATTGAAGCAGATAAATACTTCCTTCCATTTGAGCTGGCCTGCCAGTCAAAGTCTCCACGCATTGTCAGTACTTCCCTGGACTGTTTACAGGTAAGTGTTCTGGTTAAGCGTGCTCAGAGTGAGATGGAGAAGGCTGCAGGTACCAAATGGGGCCTGCAGCTCCTGCGGGAGGAGCGGCCCTGCCCCGTGCTGGCCCAGGTGGCACACGCAGTCCCTGCCTGGGCTCACTGGTGGCCTGGCACGTGGGCACAGCGAGGAGTGTGGCTGCTCTTCTGTAGCAGGCCTTTGCTGAGGCTCAGGGATCCTTACCTGAGTCAGGGAAGATGCTTCATCTGGGGTGCTCTACAAGGAGTATTACTGTGGGGTTTCTTGTGGTGCTGATGTTGTGGTGCTCTGGAATCTTTCTTTTTCCTCTTTAGATTCTTACAGAATTCTTATACATCTTGGGCAGAACCCTTTGGTTTTGAATAGGTGTTATACAAAAGTGTAACACAAAGATTGCTGTTAAAAAAACTGTTCTCTGGTTATGATATGAAAAAGTGGTCTGGGTGGAAAAAGCTTTTGTGTCATACTAAAGTCTGTTTTGTCTACGTATGCGAGCAAAGTATTTGGTGGCCAGACTATAGATTGTGTTAATTTTTTGTGTTAAAACTGGTTGAGTGAGGTATGCTATCTAAACACCCCTTTCTATGCTGTGCTAAACTGTGGTTTTTCTTAACAGTATGTGGTCATCTAAGCTGCATTCTTTCTGTCTAGAAACTCATTGCATATGGGCATATCACTGGCAATGCTCCAGACAGTGGAGCTCCTGGAAAACGACTGATTGACCGAATAGTTGAAACCATTTGCAATTGCTTTCAGGGTCCTCAAACAGATGAAGGAGTACAACTGCAGATAATTAAGGTATTTTATTTGATTTGATTTGCTTTGGTGCAATAGTTACTTGCTTTCTCTGTCTTTCATTTTGTAACTAAAAAATAAGGGAAATATTACTGAAGGCCCAGTTGCTCCATTACTTACACTGTCTCATGTGTCACTGCATTCAGGGAGGCTGTCACCAGGGCAGAGTTGGTGTGGAAAATGTATTTCCTGTTGGGGAAGCAGTATGTAAGGGAGTATTTTATAATTGTTTGTCCTTTCTGAGGTGAGCCATCTTTCAGACAGCTCGGTGCTCCTCTCAGAAGCTCTGAGTACACACCTCCGTCAGGCCAGGGAATTGCTCTGAGCCCTGATGGCAGACCCTGGAACTGGGATGCGGTGCCATGGAATGCTGTTCAAGCCTGTCTGCTCCCATGGCCATTTTTCCAGACAGTTTGCCCGTGTGTGTTCTCAACAAGGAATCAGAGTGTCTGTGCTGTGTGTTCTGGCTCTGAAATCTTCTTGGGCTACTGTAGCTGAGGCTGGAAGTTGGTGAACCTTCTGGTAGTCCTACTTAATGTTAGTGGAGGCCAATTGGCTCTTGTGTGGAAATGAAGCTATGGAATATAATAACTTTGTTTGGAGGTGGAGTGTCTCCCACAGTGGAAAATGAATTTTGGTAAAACCCTCTAAAAACAGTTCAGGAGAGAACAGAGACATGGAAGTCCTTTTAAACTTTCTTTGATTTGAAGTGTTGTTGCTTGTAAAGTCTTCAAAAAAAGATACCTGCGTTTTGTAGCAAACATACTGGTTATTCTGGAAGACATGCATGAAGAGCCTTGCTGGCTACTTGCTTATATTTCATTTTTACTGTGTTATGGACTTTTCCAGGCTCTCCTCACTGCAGTAACATCTCCGTATATAGAAATTCATGAAGGAACAATTCTTCAAACTGTTAGAACCTGCTACAACATCTATCTGGCCAGTAAAAATCTCATTAACCAGACCACTGCCAAAGCTACCCTGACACAGATGTTAAATGTCATTTTTACACGGATGGAAAATCAAGCTGTAAGTAACTATTACTTTTTCTGATCTCAAACGTTTAGGCTTGCAAATGGCTGAAAACTTTTTTATTGTTTTTAATGGGTCTGTCATCGTAGTTGCATATCTGTTGATTTGTCGCATCTGAAAACCTGTCAAATCCTGCAGTGAGGCATACTGACTGATTTGAAGATAAAAGGTGATGCTCACTGCTGATAAGAATGTTTCACACTGTAGCTTCTGTCAAATGGCTTGGAGAAACAAATGGTGCTTTTAAAATAAACTTGAAGTGTATCTTTTTAATCAGATTGGCCAAGTGATTGTAGTTTCACTATTTCTTGCTAACGCGTGAATTCACAAAGGAACATCAGTCATCACAGACAGGATTTTCCTTATTGTATTTTGTGCGTAGTTGAACATTTCACGTGGGTTTTTCTAGGTGCAGGAGTCCAGAGAAGCAGAGCGAGTGCCCGCGCAGCAGCTGCAGTCCCCTGCAGCGCACCTGTCCCGCTCGCCGCGGTCCGGGCAGCGCCAGCACAGCTCCTGGGGAGGCAGAGCCGGGGCCGTGGCCACCGGGGCCACCACCACCGGGGCCGTGCTGGCCAACGGGGAGGCCACCGGCCCCGGGGAGCTGCCCCCGGAGCTCGCCGTACCAGCACCAGGTGAGCAGCAGCAGCACAGGCTCTGTGCTTTCCCTTGCAGCCCTCCTGCTGGAAGGACTCTTGGGAAGCGCTCGCTTCGGGAGAGGTGCCTGGGGTGTCACCGCGCTTGTGTCTGCGCTGTAACTGCTGCAGAAAGGTTCCTGTTTTCCCTAGAACTCTAGTTAAACTATGAGTGCTTTGTCTATATAGAATTTTAATGGAATTTGACTTGAATAGATTGATAAAGGGGAAAGAAAGGAAGAGAATTGTCAGGGTACGTGGGAAGTGACAGAATCACTCTTAGGTAATTGGAGTCCTGTGGTAAAAACCTTTCATATGATGAAGACCATATCATCAGTGTATACTGCATCCGAATTAGGAATGTTTGAAACAGTTGATCAATACAAATGACAAAATAACTGCATTAAAAATATCAGTACTTTGATTTAAACAACATAAATAATGTCAATAAATATTTTGTATGATTTCTCAGAAATTACTTTTGATGAGAACTACTGAAGAAAATTGATAACTTTTTACACTTCTGCCTCGCTCATGTTTTTCCTTTTAATCCTCTTCCTAAACAAAAATACTAAATTAAAAATTCTCTGTGTTTCATTAGATGAAACAATTGATGGAGGAAAGGAAATGGTTAAAGACATCTTGGAGGATGTGGTCCGGTCAGCTGTGAAAGGTAGCAAAGTCTTCTAAAGTAAAATAGTTGCATATGTGTTGATTGTATAAGCATTGAAGTTATTTTTGTTACTAAATATCTTGAGAACACCGACTGAGGCAGCAACAAGGGGTTTTCATTGTATCACAGTACTGTTCTGCTGATAGCGGAAAAACTTTCTAGGTTACCAGTGTTACTTCTGTCCGGCTTGGTGGTACAAAGTCCTGGGATAGAAAACTCTTAATGTGTGATATTAACAATTTTTCCGTTTTCCTCTTTAGTGGCTGAAGAAAAACAGGTAACAGAACCAGTTAAGGCTCTGCCTGCATTAGAGACTGCAGATACTCTTCTTTCTGGCTCTAGCAACGAAAATGTACCAACAAACGGCATTCCAGATGATGGGCAGTCTGTTTCCTCCACTGATAATCTGGTAAATAACTGCACTGGATGCCAGTATACATCTAGGAAAGGAGAAATGTTTTTATTGTGCCAACTAATAGAGTGGGATTTGTCTGAAGAAAGGGACAGAAATGTGTGTATCCTGTTCAGGTTCAAAAAGGAAGCAGCAGCTACAATTTAAGCATATATTGTGAAAACACTTGTCCTTGATTAAAAATTGATTCTATTAGTTGTATTTTAATACAGAGTGGGGATAGAGATAAGGGGTCAGTCAAGGGTGAAAGGATCCAGATCCCTTGTAATCCTGTTTAGGTTAGTTTAAACTTTGCCAGATGTACTATTTTCTTCAATCTGTAGCTGATTTTCAGAGGAGCTGTGGAATCTCCTAATTGCTATATTTCTTTGTCTCACTGAGGATCTGTGTTGTGTTTCTTACTATCAAGGAAACAGATATATCTGGACATCAAGCTGCTGCCCGATTTTCCCATGTTCTACAAAAGGATGCCTTCCTTGTGTTCAGGTCACTGTGCAAGCTCTCCATGAAACCACTTGGGGATGGACCACCAGATCCCAAGTAATGAGACTGTATTTATTATTCTGTCCTTGTAGCTTTTGGAAACAGTCCAGTCGCTGCTGTATAGTAAAGCAGGTGTTCAAAATTCATTTGTCAGGCCCTTAGTTTAGTTAGTTTGATGAATCTAGGATAGAAAATAGCTTCAAATTATTAAAAATTTAATACTTGAGATTTTTGGTTTTTGCATAATAGGTTTATTAATCTTATCAGTTGAAGAGGCCTTGACTGTATAGTATTTGTGAAGCTTTTGATGAGAGAGTGGGAAAGTGCTTAAGTAGCACTGAGCTGTGTCTATTAGGCTTAGTAGTTTGCTAAGATGTTAATGTTATTGATAAATATTTCAAAATTAGGTGTAGATGTTCAAAAATCACTTGGCTGATTTCCACCCCTCTTTCCCCCTGCACTGAAATGAACTAAAATAGCAGTAATTTCTTCTTAATGTGGAAGTGCTAATGTCGAGTATAAGTATATACTAAGAAATATAGAAATACATTTAATGTTGAATTTTTTCTAGATCTCATGAGTTGCGTTCCAAGATTGTGTCTCTTCAGCTACTTCTCTCAGTGCTGCAGAATGCTGGTCTGGTTTTCAGGACCCATGAAATGTTCATCAATGCAATCAAGCAATATCTTTGTGTGGCATTATCTAAAAATGGAGTCTCTTCTGTTCCTGATGTGTTTGAGCTCTCTCTTGCAATCTTTCTCACACTGCTTTCAAATTTTAAGACCCATTTAAAAATGCAGATTGAGGTGAGAGACTTTTAATCTATAATTTGCATATCCTGTAGTTCTCAAAATACTGTAGTACTCAAAATACTGTAAAAGGACAGCTGGAACTTATGTTGTAATGTCTTAGTTTGGTTTGCTTACTAAACTAGTATATTACTACTGTATTCAAATTCTAATATACATTACATGTTACTCTTCAAGAGAAATTATCAAACAGAAATGAATCTGTACATTTGATGTGGTTCTAATAAGTTTCAGATCATCAGGTCCTTAATCTTATTTATTTTGCAGGTGTTCTTCAAAGAGATCTTTCTGAATATTCTAGAGACTTCTTCAAGTTCCTTTGAACACAAATGGATGGTGATTCAGACTTTAACTAGAATTTGTGCAGGTATTTCCACTGTATAAAAGAATTGTTTCTTCTGACAGCAGATGAAAATGATTTTGAAAACAAATGGCATGTATAATGTTTAAGTATAAAAATTTGAATTTGATCCTAGAGTGCTTGGGTTCAATGTCTGGATTCATCCCCACTGCCTGCTCTAACGGGCTGATTTCTTTTAAAAATAATATGGCACAGAATCCTAATACTTCCATTTTCTTTTATTTTCAAGATGCCCAGTGTGTAGTGGATATTTATGTTAACTATGATTGTGATTTAAACGCTGCTAATATATTTGAACGCCTTGTAAATGATTTGTCCAAAATCGCACAGGGACGAAGTGGGCATGAGCTGGGAATGACACCTTTACAGGTAAGGAAAACAGCTTTGAGGATAAGGTACTATTGTTTCATAAACAGTGCTATTTCTGCATCATTACTGATACTTCCAGTGGTTCATGTTGTCTATAACCTACTGATGTTAGTTTGTTAATTTGCAATTGGGTGCTGAAGCAGTGCCAATTAATTTACTTGGCGATTTTGCTGCCTTTTTGTGCTGTGAGACCAGGCTGGTTCTGATCTATTTAGCTGGACTGCCATGGGAGAGAAAACCAAATGAGCCTTCCTCTGCCTCACTCAAATGACTTCTATTCTGGAGCTCATGAACCAGTGGTACCTTCTGTGGGATTGCTTTGCACAGACTTTGTGCCATATCTCCACCATAAGATTTTATTTTTAAAGTTATACTTTCCCAGTTCTTTAGAGGGAGACTGGTGTAGAGACTGTTTTCAGCACTGTTTGTTGGTTTGGTTTTTCTTTTTAAAATTTTATTATTATTTTTCTTCACATTTTAGGAACTAAGCCTGAGGAAAAAAGGACTTGAATGTTTAGTTTCTATTTTAAAATGTATGGTAGAATGGAGCAAAGACCTTTATGTGAACCCCAATCATCAGACTAGCTTGGGTAAGATTGTTTCCATATGAAGAGGCTAATTTGTGTGATCAGTTTGTTCTTTTGTTTGTTCAGTGTTTGGAAGCTATTCAGAAGTGTGGATGCCAGGTTTGTACCTAACAATTTGTTTATACAAGTAAGGTATTTTACAAACAGTTGTTAGTGCTGTTGCAGTAACCCATTCTCCAAGTGTCTGATTTGAATAACCAGTCTCTGTTGATAAGCTTTAGCCAGGCCCTTGTCTGCACTATAAAAGCTCATGTAGAACATGACATACGACCAGTCTTGGAGTTACTAAGTTGAAGTGCCAGAATTTCTCCATAGATGCTGCTGCTTTTCAGCCTTTTGTTGGATTATTTTAGAATTGCATCAACAGAGCATCTTCATGTAGTGTAGTGCAGACTGCCAAAAAGTATACATAGTAAAATAAGAATATTGACTCAGATTTCTGCTTAAAAGTTCTGTAACTAAAAGCTCTTGACTGAGCAAGGATAACTTAAGTCTGACCTTGTTTGTAAATAGGTTCGTATAAACCATCTGAACAGGAGATGGCTGAAGGTAAATGCCTGGAGACTGGAGGGAGACGGAGTAGTGTCAGTTCCTTGGACTCCACTGTATCATCAGGAGTTGGAAATGTTGGTACCCAGACTGCTGTCCCAGATGATCCAGAGCAATTTGAAGTCATCAAGCAACAAAAGGAAATAATTGAACATGGGATAGAACTGTAAGCTCAGTATGACAGGAAAACTAGAGTTCAGTAGTAACAAAATGTGTTGTTTCTTATGGTCTCACACAGTCACACCTGTAGGGACGCTTACGAATTGATATTAATGCTGAGGACTCTTGCCTGCTGTTGTCAAAAACCAGTGCTGGAGGCTGTTATAGTTAAAAGGAATTTCCTAAAATCCTGGGTGGAGTGGAAGGTGTTTTCACAGCTTTCCTTTTTGCTGGCTCAGCTGCACAAGAGTGTGTACGCCTAGAGAGAAATTGGTTTGAGGGGCACAGTTGTCTTGCAGCTCTTACATGGTTTGTTGTCTTTTACTGAAATAGTTTGGAGAACGAAATCATTGTCTAGCTATGCTTTACTTCTTTTTCATTAATTTGAACATCTTCATGGCTGTAAATGCTTCATGCCTGTAAATGTAAAAAGAAAATGTCTTGAACAGCAACATGTTTAACATTTCATCTAAAGTATCTAATTTTTAATTTTTAAAAAGGTGTGTTTTGAAGTGAGTTTTCCAGCAATAACTTCTAAGGTTATCAGCAACTCAATGTACCTTATGTGATGGAGCCTGTGGTGTGACACAGGAAATAGATCTGTTGCACGTTCTTTGACTTTTTTTCTAACTAGAAAGAAAAGACATGGAGCCATGGCACAGAATCTTTGCTTTATAGGGACTCTGTAAAACTCAAATTGTATAGGCTGTGATATTTTTAACTGTATGTCTCAATTTCCCTATGTTTTCGTCTGAATAGGTTTAATAAAAAACCAAAGAGAGGAATACAGTATCTACAGGAGCAGAGAATGCTTGGCACCACAGCAGAGGACCTGGCACAATTCTTGCACCAAGAGGAACGTCTCTGTTCTGTAAGATTACGCGCAGCATAATTAATTCGCTTGCCCTGTCCCCTGGTGTCTGTGTGCAGCCTCTCTGTAGCTCAGATCTTAGAGAAATGAATGTGCAAGGCTTTGTATGGACACACTTAATGCCAGGGCTACTTAGTGTTTACTTGCTGTCCGGGTTTCTTAGTAAAGCACTGTGCTGCAGTAGATGCTGGAGGGCTCCCCGTCGATGGAATGTGCATTCCTTCTGTCCCTGCATGAGCAGCACCTTGCCAGCAAAGGACTGTCATGTACTGCAGTGGCAAAGCATTCTCTGCTGCACGTGCAGCTGGGTACAGCTCAGCTTTCCTTGGCTCTGCAGGAATGCAGCTCTTGCCTTTGGAAGTGAGGGAAGCAGGAAGATGCAGCCTGGGGGGCATGTCTCGTGCCCCTGTCCCTTGCCACCCTCTGTCGGCTGCTCTGCCCACTCAGCGGCATGTCAGCGTTGCAGAGCTGACAGCTGTGCAGCTCTTGGCCTAGAAACTTTCTGGCAAAGCTGGCACTTGGGTTGCACAGTAATAACTGTCTCTTGTGTTTTCAGACTCAAGTGGGGGAATTTCTTGGGGAAAGCAGCAAGTTTAACAAGGAAGTGATGTATGCCTATGTAGACCAGCTTGATTTCTGTGGAAAAGACTTTGTGTCTGCTCTGCGTATATTTCTGGAAGGTTTTCGTCTGCCAGGTGAAGCCCAGAAGATCGATAGATTAATGGAGAAGTTTGCTGCTAGATATATTGAATGCAACCAACGGTAATTCAAACCCTTTGTATCCAATCAGTGTCCAAAGAACATTCCCTGCCTGTACTGTTGTGGCCCTTAGGGGCATGGGATAGATTAAGCTCATACCAGGCCAGGAACTTCTGCAGGCTTGTGTGAAGAGCAGATCTTGCTGCCAATGTTGGATAGGAGGTATACTGATGCTGGCATTTCCTTAAATCCCAAGTACGTGCTAGAAGGAGTTACTGGAAGAGGGAGGCCCTAAGTATGTTAAAATGCAACAGCTAATACAGAGACAATTTTAAACAAATATAGATCAGTCAAGTATATCAAACAGTAATAAGCAGTAGAAATTGCTAGAATTAAAAACTCATGACGTAAACGGCTAATAAGATGATACAATGCTTTTGCATGCCTGTTAGACGTGGAACAAAATGTGTATACATTATTTGATACCAGACAGGCAAAGTTGCTATTGTTCCTAAAGCAGTAAGCACTGAAGTTTAGCCGCATGTCAGGCTTAATTAGTTCCCATTCCTTAGTTCAGTTGGTGTATCAGTGGGTTGGTTTGTATCAATCTTTAGGAAACTCTGGGAGTGAAAAATAAGCTGTCCTTTGACTTTTTGAAGATTGCACATTATCTTTCTTTGGGTAATCTTTAGGGAATGTACTTGAAAGTCTCAGTCATCCCCAGCTTTCAATATTGTAAAGATGATGCTTTTTCTTCCCCCTTTTTATTTGTATTTTACATTGCTTGGGGTTTGCTGCATTTCTAACGGCTAGCTTCAGGCTTTGTTAGCTCTTTGGTTGAATCTGTAGCACTTCTGGGTATTTTTCTTGCGTATGAAACTAGAGCTAATGAATTGAGGAATTGGGAGTCTATAAACCTGTTTTGTTTTCTTTCCTCCCTCAGGCAAACACTATTTGCTAGTGCTGACACTGCCTATGTTTTGGCATACTCCATTATAATGCTGACTACAGACTTGCACAGTCCACAGGTAGAAATTTAAAAAATCCGAACTTACAGAAGTTCACATTTCCCTGCAACTTGCATTCAAAATCTGATATCCAATTTATTTGTTCTTACAGGTGAAAAATAAAATGACAAAAGAGCAGTACATTAAAATGAACCGTGGAATCAATGACAGTAAAGACCTGCCAGAAGAGTATTTATCTACAATCTATGAAGAAATAGAGGGAAAGAAAATTGCAATGAAAGAGACAAAAGAATATGCAATTACAACCAAATGTAGTAAACCAAGTAAGAAGGAACCAGAAACTGGAAAGACCACTGTGCTGTTGAGCTATTGCAGGAACTTCGGGATGGTATAGTGGTGTGCAGCATCCTTGTGCAAGTGCCTCGGTGCCATACATAAAGTACATTTAGAGTAGCTGATAAGAGAGATTTGGAATGAAACTGGCTCAGTTACAACTTAACACTGCTTTCTGTGGTGGCAACAGCAGTGTAGGTGCCCCTGGCACTGCTGCAGAGCAGCGCTAGAAACTAGATCTGTTGGGGTTTTTAAAAGTGAGTGTGAGGGGAAAAGGGTGGAATAACTGAAGAGAGAGCTTACTTTGCAATTTACTTGTTTTTATATGCTAGAGAACAGGTGAGGGCTTGATTTGGTCTGTTTTTTTGTCTCCCTTGGTTCAGTGGCTGGGAGGTGTCACAGTGCTTGTGACAGTGTTTGCACAACAGAGATTAGAGAGTTCGTCATGATCTATAGTCACCTCTCCTCCTCCAGATGGAATGATCTTTGTGTAACATGCAGTAGAAACCAGTATCCCCAGCTGTACCCTACTTTTACTCAGAATAGCTGATACTACTTTAATTCAAATTAGTGAATTCTGAATCTTCAGCATAGTGGTTTTTGCAGTGTTTTCATGCTGTTTGCAAGTTTTCTCAATCAAAATATGAACAAAATTAATTTGCTTGAATATTGAAGTTGCACCCTGTAGTATAAGGATAAAGAAACACTAAGTTAATAATTTATTCAGCATGTTGGTGAGGCCTTGTTATGTTTTGGGGATGTGAGCCTAGGAAGATATAGGATTTTTCCATCCACTTTTACAGGCAGAATGACTTAATAGACTATGCACCTCAGACTTGGAACAATTAGGTAATAGCCCGTGTTCTATAGTAAAGGGTTGAATTAGTTACATAGTACAGAATAAAGTCTTAAGTTTGGGTGTGGTTTCTAGTGCTGGACTTCCTTGCTTGCAACCTGGGGCAGCCTCCTGACTTCTAAGGTTTTGTAGGACTTTTATCTTTAGATTTCATTTGCAATACCTTTATTTAACATTTTGTCATGCAATGTGAAGGCATGGAATATGCTCTTACAAGAAAAGCAAGCAGTGCATCTGTGTGGTTGCCCTTAGGTGTAGCTAACGAGAAGCAGCGGAGGTTGCTGTACAACTTGGAGATGGAACAAATGGCAAAGACAGCCAAAGCCCTCATGGAGGCAGTGAGCCATGCAAAGGCACCTTTTACCAGCGCCACTCACCTGGATCATGTCAGACCCATGTTCAAAGTGAGTGTTGAGTTCTCATTGTATCTTCGTTATGAAGAGTTTTACACATGGGAAAAAAAGTGGAAAATTACTCTGAAGAGTTCGCTAATGCAACAGGTGGACTCTTTGGATATATTTGGCTTCAGTGACTCAGTGTTTTGGGCTAAAGTTGTAGGAGACTTCTGAACTTAGTGTGTTCCTCTCTCTAGCTTGTCTGGACTCCCTTGCTGGCAGCGTACAGTGTTGGCTTGCAGAACTGCGATGACACAGAAGTTGCATCCCTGTGTTTGGAAGGAATCCGCTGTGCAATTAGGATAGCCTGTATCTTTGGAATGCAGGTTGGTGCCAGACTTAGCCTGGGACCACTAAGGGTTGTCTGGGCTCTGGGAGGCAGGAGAAGACTTAAAACCAGCTTATACATAGAAGATGAAGTGTCTTATCTGCTTTCTTGATGTAATCAAGCTTTTCTTCAATTCTGCTTTTCTTTTTCTTGCTGAATCTTCTATTAAGAGTGTTTGCTAACTGGCCTCCTACTCTCCTTTAGCTGGAAAGTGCTCTAATAGTGCCAGCTATCCATAGAAGGAAAATTTGTGGGCAAGTTGCTTTCTCTGGTTCTTCAGGGACTTGATTTTGATGCTTGTTTCTCTGTCTTGTAGCTGGAACGAGATGCTTATGTACAGGCCCTTGCTCGTTTTTCGTTATTGACTGCCAGTTCCAGCATTACAGAAATGAAACAGAAGAACATTGATACCATTAAGACACTTATTACAGTTGCTCACACAGATGGCAACTATCTTGGGAACTCTTGGCATGAGGTAAATCTTGGTTAGTTTAAACTGTGAACGTGGTGTCCTATTTTTTCTTCTACTATCAGCTCCCAGAACCCTCGTGAAAATGTGAAGGAAGTGCATTATATTAAGTTTTTGGGTTTTTAAATATATATATATATAAATCATGCACTGCATTTTTTTAAGATTCTGTGGAAACTGTGTGACAATATTGTAATTTTTGTAGGCACATTTGATATGGAATTTAAACAATATAAAAAGATTTCATTTGGCTTCAGAAAATTCTGCATGTGAACTATTGTATTCTTATTCATGGAAACAAAAATATTCTAGCTCACAGGTCCAGACTTGTCTGTGCAATGTTTGGTAACATTTACACCATAAGCACATGAAAAACTAGGGCTAAAATAATTTGGTGGGGGATAGGTAATGATGGGCTATCAGGATCACATGCATTTTCTTAATGTTTATTTTCCAGGGGCAATTTTATCTGCTCTAAAATTGTGCTGCTGCTAAAAGGGGCATTTCTGCTGCATTATGTTCTCTGGCACTAGTCTTGGGCTACATGATATGAGGCAAAAGGTGCTAGAGCTGACAAATGCCTTGGACCTGGCTCACAGCGCACCCTTGGAGTGCTTGTGCCAGCCCAGGGATGTGGCAGTGGGTGAGGAAGAGGGAAGAGAGTCAATTCTGTGCTATGACAAGTACAGCATTTGGCATTTCCACTCTCTAGGCTGGAACATCATTACTCAAAGTGGTGATAGCTGCAATGTTTCAGTCTTTTCATCTCTCTGGGACAATGAGGATCAGCTCCAACTTGTTTATAGTCTTGAAAGTTGATGCTGTGAAAAGTAATAAAAAGGTTTCCTTTGGTAGTTAGAGATCCAAGTTAGATTTTTGAGCACTGTTTATTTTATTCTTGTATTGGAATGATTCATGGTGGCTGGTGATATGGAATGAACCACTCAACTTCATTTTTGATTTTATTCATAATGTTTTAGCTCCATCAAAGCTGTTATCATGGTCAAAGTTGTTTTAATAGTTGGAGAAACTGGAAGGTCATAAATATTAAATACAAATAAATGTTAGGAATAAAGGGGTGGTGTCCAGAAACACAATGTTTAATTTCTTTTGATTTTAGATCTTGAAATGTATTAGCCAGCTGGAACTGGCACAGCTCATAGGAACTGGCGTGAAAACTCGGTATTTGTCTGGTTCTGGGCGTGAGAGGGAAAGCAGCATTAAGGGCTATGCCTCTGCAGGAGAAGAGTTTATGAGCCTGGGATTAGGTAAGATTGTTAATCCTGGACCTCACAAAGATGCACATATAAGTGGAGTAAGGATGGGTAAGAATACTCAATATTATAACGTACTCAGTGTATTTACTTGCTTCCAGGGGAAGCTGTATTGCATTAATGAAACTGTGTATTCCAAGATGGTGTTTATAATTACTAACTGTTCTAACTTTGGAATTGGGTTAAGCTATTTAATAACTATTCCAGTTTTATTTGTTGGAATATGTTGTTGTCAAAACTGTTTTTCCATACGAAGTCATGGTTTTGTTGCAAGTATCAATTAATAGAAAAAAAAAGACCTATTTGTTCTTAGGAATTAATAGATGTTTTGATAACTGACAATTGGTTTTCCAAAGGAATTCTTACCTCTGCATATTGGGCTTGCTGTTCCAGTTCCTATTGTTTCTGCAGTATGTGCATGAAAGAAACCTTAGAGTTTTGGCTGTAAATTAGTGGAGCAAGGCAAGTTGCCTTAATCTTTGAAAAACCATTAAGGAAACGTTTCAATTTTAAAAACCTCTGGAGTGCATGCTATACATGATGATTGTAATGAATACAGAATTGTGCCCAGCATTAACTACTTGTAGCTGACTTAGAGTTCATATTTTAAAATAATGTTTTCTCTTTTCCAATTTTATTAACAATATTATATTGTCTTAACCTAATAAACATGAGGTTTAACTGTGTAATAATCTAGCACAGATCTGGCAAAGGCACTGTCTGCTCCAAATAAATTACATGGTAACTAGAAGCAGTAGTCACTTCTTTGTCTACTTGTTTTATGTTGGAGTTAATATAAAGTTGTGATTTCCTGATGCCAAATACTGTTTTTAATGGCTGTTATTGCAGGGAACCTCGTTGGGAGTGGGGCTGACAAACGGCATATGGCGAGCATTCAGGAGTCCGTGGGGGAGACCAGCTCTCAGAGTGTGGTGGTGGCAGTAGACAGGTACTGAGAAGGTCATCTCTGCAGTCTTGTCTAAATGGTCATCTTTGTCATCTGCCCTTTGAAATGTTCTCTAAAGACATTTTTTTATCCTAAACCAGGCATTGGAATGGAACTTCTTAATAACTACTGATACAATTGTGCAAGTCTGTACAATCATATATTCAGACTTGCACATAAATGTGTCTGTTACCACATCCAAGTCCAAAAGATTTGAGAATGTTCTCCGCTTACCAGTGTTCTATATAGACTACTAACAGGAGTCTGAACTCCTCTCAAGACTGAACTGCTGAAAGGGAAGAAGGGACAGCAGTGCATCCGTAGTCTTTCTCCTGTCTGTTTTGACAGCCACAGATGACCATAATTCTCAGAGCATGTAAAGAGCAAAGGTGGCTCATAACCACGGAAGTATTGTAACAAAACTTTCCTAAAGTCTGCTTATTGTCCCCATGAAATTTAACATGCTGTCCCCCAAATGAATGTTCCAGCATAATTTGGCCTGGGTGAAATTATGAGCCTGTGCCTGTTCCTGCAGCAGGGCAGGAGCACAGTGGACTGTGCCTTGGTGCAAGAAAGAGGATACTTGGGCTAAGGAACAGTGCATGTATTGCTGACAAGGAGCAAGAATAAAAGAGGTGCAGAGTTCATGGCATGGAGGATTGTGAAGTAGCTCCAGATGTGCTGACCTTTTGCTGCACTAAGATGGAATTGACTCTTGGGGATGCACAGCTGGAGCTCCACCTCCTTTCCTTGTTCCATAGGATTTTCACGGGCTCCACGAGGCTGGACGGGAATGCCATAGGTAAGTGTGGTGGGTTACAGGGCCCCTGGCTCCGGAGCAGCCTGGCTCACAGCAGGCTTCTCCTGCGCAGTTGACTTCGTGCGGTGGCTGTGTGCTGTCTCCATGGACGAGCTGGCGTCCCCGCACCACCCGCGCATGTTCAGCCTGCAGAAGATAGTGGAGATATCCTATTACAACATGAACCGCATTCGGCTGCAGTGGTCGAGGATTTGGCATGTGATTGGAGATCACTTCAATAAGGTACTTTTTAAAATCAAGTTATGTAACATACATGAATAGCAGGACTTCTTTAATCAGCTTTAGCCTTCTGTGTTGTTAGTGGCTTAAGCTCTGATATTGAAAAAAAAGCTTTTCAAGGCACCTAGAAGATGCACCTATTTAAAAATCTAAAGTGTACAAGTAGAAATGTTTACGGGAATGATCTTTAATCATATAATCTTTATGATATGATTTGGTATTTTTGTAATTTTTTTTGGTCTTTTCCTTCCGATCAAATGCCAAGTTAGTTTTCCTCTAAAATGTACACAGGTGATGCCAGAACAGTTGTTTTCCTTAGGAAATTGAACCATGTTTGGATGGGATCCTTTTAACCAAAGATTTGATTTATTTTATTGTATTGTATTTTAATTTTAGCATCTAGCTGGCTATTATAGTTTTGCATTGATGCATTCACAGTCCATGGGTCTGTTTAGATGGACAAAATGACAGAAAGCCCCCTTCAACAGGAATCTCTTCTTTCCCAAGTATCTGAGCACTAGAATGTGCTAGTGATGTTTAGTGGGCTGAGCTGGAACTTGAATGATGAATTTGTCACTGATATAAATGAAACATTAGCTGATAAGTGTTTGAAAATACGCTTTTCTTCTAGGTTGGATGTAACCCTAATGAAGATGTTGCCATCTTTGCTGTTGACTCACTAAGGCAGCTGTCAATGAAATTTCTTGAGAAGGGAGAGTTAGCCAACTTCCGCTTCCAGAAGGACTTTCTAAGGCCTTTTGAGCATATTATGAAGAAAAACAGGTGTGAGGCACTGCAATTTCTGCTTTAGCTTGCTTTAGTTCCACTTAAGGATGCCACTTGGTGTGGGTTAGATGGTCATGTACGGGGAAGTGGGGCAGTTACTTGGTGCCAGTGTAAAGTAGGCTTGCTTTCCTTTCTCTTTTTTTATTTAGATCTCCAACCATTCGAGACATGGTGATCCGCTGTATTGCTCAGATGGTGAACTCTCAAGCTGATAACATTCGTTCAGGCTGGAAAAATATCTTTGCAGTCTTTCATCAAGCAGCATCAGACCATGATGGGAATATCGTGGAGCTGGCCTTTCAGACTACAGCGCACATAGTTAGTAAGTAATGCTTGACAGATGCACATTAGCTTTGTTGCTAAGAGTCTGCTTTAAAAGGCCCATCTGAATAAGGCTTTTGTATTTCCAGACAGATAAACACACAACCTTCCCCTCAGACTGTTTAAACTCTGCAGCTGGGTCATGCCTATTAAGTCTCCTGAATGCTATGGACAGGAAAAACTAGATATAGATATTCTGCTGTAGGACTTTGGAATGCGATTGGTGAGGTGGGACAGGAAAGAATGCGAGAGAACACAAAGAACCATATTTAATGTAGCAGATCTGGTCCTTTCACGTTTGTCTGTTTCATAGCAGTATACCATGGCTGACATGCCTAGATTGATGCAGCTTATCTATGCGTTTTAATATCAGTAAATTTTAAAAAATGTATTTGTTTGTTCTTCACAGCAAATATTTTTCAGCAGCATTTTCCAGCAGCAATTGACTCATTTCAGGATGCAGTAAAATGCCTCTCTGAGTTTGCCTGTAATGTTGCCTTCCCGGACACCAGCATGGAAGCCATCAGGCTTATTCGCTATTGTGCAAAATATGTCTCAGAAAGACCACAGGTATATTTGAATTTTTACCCTGGTGCATTTTCATGCTCTCTTCTACTGTTAAATGGAGACTAATCTAAGAACGAGCTTTCAGACTCAAACTTCAATTGCATGTGTTTGTATTAAAAGCTTATTTGGATTTAGGAGAAATTTTGGTATTATATAAGCAGTAAACTAGGGCTAATTAATTAACATTAAGTATTGTAAGTCCAAATGGGAAAAAACTGAATTAAATAGTCCCTGTTGGGGCTTTTTTTGGTTTTGTGGTGTTAAGATGACCTGGAAAGCAGTGCTTCCTGTTCTGTCACCCTAATTATGTCTAGTTCAGTTGGTTACAAATATGCATATTTTTCTACATCAGTCTGTTGTGTGAATACTGAATGTAATAATCATTGGCTGAGGAGAGCCTGGAGTTACATTGCAGTTGCATGTCCCCACTGAGTGCTGCATTCAGTGTACCAGAGAAGTGTGGAACTGATTTCTGCCAGTTTTGGATTGTTACCTGTATTGATGTAACAGTTGTCTGTCACTGTTAAAGTTGCTTTCTAAGAGGTCCAAACCTCAACAACTTTAAGGTCTTTAGCTGGACTGAAGTGAAAAAAAACCAGGTCAAAGTATTTATTTCCATTTATTACTTTCTGGTATTTTTGCAAATGGTTACATCTCAGAGTTGTACTTACATTTTACAGGATTGGAGTGTTACAGTAGGAACTAAGTAACTTTCCAAGCCTGTCTGTACCACTAATAGAATATAAATTTGTCACATTTAAAGATTTTTAGGATGTTTTTTTCTTTAAATCTTTGTTTTCCTGCTTATCTTCAAGGTGTTAAGAGAATACACAAGCGATGACATGAATGTGGCTCCTGGGGACAGAGTGTGGGTCAGAGGATGGTTTCCTATTTTGTTTGAACTTTCTTGTATCATCAATCGTTGCAAATTAGATGTTCGTACAAGGTAATAAAGCTTTTTTTTCCCCTTTTAATTCATTCAGTGAAGAGATCACAGGAACACATTTTAACATCTGTTCTTATACCTGTTTGGGTTTGTTTATAGAGGCTTGACAGTGATGTTTGAAATCATGAAGAGTTATGGGCATACCTTTGAAAAGCACTGGTGGCAAGACCTGTTTAGAATTGTGTTTCGGATTTTTGATAATATGAAACTCCCTGAACAACAAACAGAGGTAAAAACAAACAAACAAACAAAAAAAACCCCAAACAAGAACAAACAAAAAGCAAGCATTCCCTAGAGTTTTCTTTTGAAGAACTCACACACCTGAGGCAGCAGTTTGTATTGTCATCAGATATTGCCGTCCCGTACTGCCCCAGACTTAATTAAACACGTTCTGTGTTCTGCCAAGTTCAGTGGCATGAATGAAAGTTGCCACAGTGTCCAGTGACCTGTCTGTGTGTTCTGCCTGATTATTTTCAAGGAGAATGTTCCCACCCTGTTGTGAGCATGTGCAGTTTGCTGAGCAGTGTTCATATGGCCAACCAAGTGCTTGTGACAAGACATCTGCAGCCATAGGGCTTTAGTTCTGTCTGAGTTCTCCTCTCCTCAGACCTGTGTCTTTTGTTGACCAGACATGTGTAAGCGAAGTGCTGTCATCATGCAAGAACTTGTGTAAAACCAAAGATTTTTTCATTTTCTGTCCCAGAAATCAGAGTGGATGACCACAACGTGCAACCACGCACTTTATGCCATCTGTGACGTGTTCACGCAGTTCTATGAAGCTTTACACGAGATCCTTCTTCCTGACATACTTGCACAGTTACACTGGTGTGTAAAACAAGGTACCTTATTTACCTGTATCTTTTGATTAAATGTATTTTTAAATGTTCATTACTTAAAAAGGGGAAAGTTAACTAAATTTTGGAAGAATAAAAGTTCCCATTAGGAAAATGTGTTGCAATAGATTGACGCAGTATCTTCAGTATTTGAGCACCAATCTTTTTATTGAGTTAGGCAACCTTTTCATTACTGTGTTCATAATGTGCTCTTGTTGGTAGTGTGACAAAGCAGAAGTTTGTGGAGAGTGGTGTCAATTTTCTGAATATTCTGCCAACAGTCTTTCTTCGCTTGACTGCACGGATACATTACCTCCTTTATTTGCACATTTAGATGCATGCATTCTGACTTCTTTCTTTTTTCTTTTTTCTTTGTACCTGTTTCCCTGGCTCATACCAACCATCAAGTACTTTAAAATGCAACTTTCTAAATAGCATGTTTTCTTCATGGCTCCAACTGTTACACCTGAAATCCTGCATGTTACTAGCATGGAATGTTGGGGCTTGATCTTTCAGTAAATCATAAGTTTCCAATTGCTGCTTTTCCTTTGTTTTTCTCACTGTGTGCTTTCTTTCTGCTTCTGCTGTGTCTTTTGTCTTCCCTGGTTGGATTTCCATCCAATTAAGGCTATTTTGAAACTTTTAAAAAATTCAGTAGGTTCCTCAGTTTCATATCGTTGTAACGTACTGTATAGGTAGGCTTTGAGCCAAGACACCAGGCATTTCACAGGACTGATAAAATTTTTTAATGGAGCAGTAATAGGGAATGCTTAATTTTTCATTGATATTGTAGAGGTTGATAAATATGGAATGTTTCTTTTGCAGATAATGAACAGCTGGCACGATCAGGTACCAACTGCCTAGAAAACCTGGTAATACTCAACGGACATAAATTCAGCCCTGAAGTCTGGGACCAGACATGCAATTGTATGCTAGAGATCTTCAAAACAACTATTCCTCATGTGTAAGTTCGTATGTTCAGTTCTTATACTGATACCCAATTTCAGAGCAACAATATTTACCTTTTTTGTTTTGTTCTGTTTTGGTTTTTGTTTTTTCACTCCATGAAGCTTGCTGACATGGAGGCCTGTAGGAATGGAGGAAGATTCATCTGAAAAACACTTGGTAAGGGTCAACGTGGGGCAATAAACTGACTTGAAAGGTTTTGTGTTAGGTCAGCTTTTGAAATATTCTGTGGTAGTCAATACACTTGATGAGGAATTGATAGTAGATTGTATTTGGTTTTATTGTAAAAAAGGATGTAAAGAATGGATGCAGGAAGCCTTTGAATCTAGGATTGGGGAAGTCATCTGAAAAATAGCTGGTTGGGAGTTGATGTTTTGGATTGCTGGAATTGCTCTGCATTCTCTTCTAGGATTTGGACTTAGACCACCAGTCTTTAAGCAGCATGGATAAAAATGCTTCTGAAAGAGGACAAAGCCAATATTCAAATCCAACAGATGAGAGCTGGAAAGGTGGTCCTTATACGAGTAAGGAAAACATACAAGCTTTTTCAATGCACTCTTATAGCCAGGCTTAGTTCACTTCTGTAGTTTTCTACAGAAAGTTTTGGGGCAGTTAAACTTGGGCTAAGTCTTTGCAACTTGAGTTTATGCCTTGCAGAGAGATTTTCTCTTTAGAAGATAGTTCACAGCGTTACCAAATTACAAATTGTTAATGCGAATGTCATATTTTGCTAACCTGTTGTAAGTAAATTGTCATGAATTGCTTCTGAAAGTTGTGTTGCTCCATTTCATTAGACCAAAAACTATTTGCGGGCCTCCTGATCAAGTGTGTGGTACAGCTGGAGTTGATACAGACCATTGATAACATAGTGTTCTATCCAGCAACAAGCAAGAAGGAAGATGCTGAGCACATGGCTGCAGCTCAGGTACCATCAGACTTACTTGTAACTTTGTTGTGACTGTGGAATGCTCTGATGTGCGTTTACAAAATAGTCTTTTTCTGACTCTCAGCACTATCCTGAAGTTGTGGGTTTTTATCTGCCTCCAGTGTTGCCTGGTGGTCTCCCATTGCAGTATTATATTACCTTTATTTTTATTATCAGTATAATAGATTATAATTGTTTTTATATTGCAATACATACTCATCAAAAATGTTTTTTGCTTGTTTGGGGGAAAGCATTCTTTTCTGCTCATTAGACTGAGTGTTTTCATTTAACCACAGCTGAGGCTTTGCTCAGCCTCTGGATGTTTGCACAGGAATTGTTGCAGAAGTTGAACTTCAGCAAGGTCAATGGTCAAGATTTCACTCATCACCAATCTTGGAGATGTCTGTGTCCCTGAAAGTTGTGATTCTGGGCAATAGTGCATAGTAGCTCTGGTTTGGCTGTTAATAAAGCCCTAAGCTGGAAGTTTTGGTTAGTGCATTCAGGTAGTATTTTGGGGATGGTATAGTTAAATTCCTAGGGAAATTAGCTAAAAATGTTGACCAATTTGATTACATTTGACATGAGCCAAAGATGAGGAATTTCTACACTAGGCAACATTTAAACCCACAATGTTTTTGTCGTTCATTTTGATGTTTTTCAGAATTCAACAGACTTACCCAGTCAGCTTCCAGCGAAGAGGAAATGTTCTGTATTTTATTGCTATCACTGCAATGTCTTGATAAGGGAGTTCTTCCCTTGCTCTTGAGTCTTATTTTTTTATCAGTAACTAGGATAGATCATAGCTTCTCTCCTCTTAAGTACCCTACTGAGAAGAGTACAACTGTGATCTTTGACAGCACCACTCTGCTCTGTTGTTCTGCACTAATACTGCATTTGCACCTGCAAATGGAATTAGGCGTTCCTGCAGTTTATGGCATGTGCTCTCTCTCTCTCCCTCTGTTCCTTTCCTCCCATTCTATAGCAAGACACATTGGATGCAGATATCCACATTGACACAGAAGACCAAGGAATGTATAAATACATGTCTTCACATCACCTCTTTAAGTTACTGGACTGTCTGCAAGAGTCTCATTCATTTTCAAAAGCCTTTAATTCAAATTATGAGCAGCGAACTGTGTTATGGAGAGCAGGTGAGCCTTTTATTTTTATTTGACAAAAATGCTGAACTATACTTCTAGCTTTAAGTACTGTGACACAACAGTGTGCCATCACAATCACATCTAGAGTTTATTGGACAGTCGCATGCTTTTAGTGCTTGTGTCCTTCCTGATGACTTCAATAATTGTTTGCTAAATTATCTGCTTTTTTGATGAAAGTAGAGCTATACAGCTGGTATTGCTGTAGTTAAGTATCTTTGTAAATAAATGAGAACTGAATCAAAACCAAGGAGGAAGAAATATTATCTGGACAAGAAATAATTACTAGTCACGAGTGCAGGTATTGTTGATAAAATTTATTTTTGACTAGTAACGCCAGCTGTGGATGTTCCCTCTCTTCCTGTGTGGGACTGATTTCTAGGCTTCAAGGGTAAATCAAAACCCAACCTTTTAAAACAAGAGACCAGCAGCCTGGCGTGCTGCCTGAGGATCCTGTTCCGCATGTACACGGACGAAAGCCGGCGGGAGGCCTGGGCTGCTGTCCAGCAGCGGCTGCTCAGGTAGGACACCTGCTCGGGTGGTGAGCAGGCAGAGAGAGATGTGGCTCTCTTCATTAAAAGTTCATTTAGTAGTAAGGAAGCAATTTGCCTAGAATAGATAAGCACCTTTCTGCCTGACACAGGCTTTTCTTTATAGAAGTGGTGGTGTCTGAATAATTTTCCCATCTGAGTACACAGTGAGAGAGGTATAATAGGATACACTAATTGAAAAAGAGTGCAGTGTAAGCTGCTGTACACCTGGAATTTAAACAAATGTGGAAAATTATGCTAAATAAATATAAAAGTATTTGGGTGAGTTGGTACATTAAAGTTCAAAGTACTAGTCTCTTATCAAATGTGAAGATCTCACGGCTTGCTGTTGGTACTAATACAGTAGATTCTGATCTACAGCATGTATGGGCATGTTAATCTGCTTAGTCCTTCTTTAATTAAAAGAGTGTCCTAAAAATAGCTATAGTAAGCGGTACAGTTTGTACCGTGTGTTGACAATCTGCAGCAGGGACCAAACATTTATTAATACAATAATAATTCTTCCTTAATCTGTGACACTGAGCTCTGCAGATCTTCACTAAACAAGTCCAAATTTGGAGGGAGAGCTCTCTCATGGTGCTGTTGCCTGAGCTGTCCCAATGTCAGGGTCAGGAAATAATATTTGCAGGTTGAAAGTGACAGCACTTCAATTAAAAATTTTTTATGAGGCAGATTAGACTTTTCCATCTCTGTCTCCATGGTTCTCTGTTGCCAACATAAAAAGTATTTCAGTTCAGTTATCTGGAACAATTCCTGTACCAGAAAAAGCAAATTTGTGTGGTTAAAATTGTTGCATGTGGTTGAAAACTTTCCCATGGAAGTGCATCTTGCTTGAAGACAAAATACATTGAGAAGACAAACAGAGGGTGTAATCAAAAACCTTATGAGGGTTTTCTTTATGTTTGTATGAACTATGCTGTCTCTCCAGTGTCTGCAGTGAAGCCCTGGCGTATTTTATTACTGTCAACTCAGAAAGCCACAGAGAAGCCTGGACCAATCTGCTGCTGTTGCTTTTAACAAAAACACTAAAAATCAGTGATGATAAGGTAAGAAGGGGCTGGAAATCACATCTGCATTTGGGTATTCTTTTTCTTTCCTGCTTCAGTCTGAGTTCAGTCTTTATTTGCATCTGGGTTGGAGGTGGGAGGTTCCTCAGAGCGAATGCTCTCCTCGCAATACAGCAGTGGCAGCTCCACTGTCCGAAGGCATTCTGCATGTGGAAATGGGGCTGCATCCACGCAATTCCCAGCTGTGTGGGAATGTGGATAGAATTACTGAACAGGTTTCATATAAAAGCACAATGCGTGTGCAGTAAGGGATAGGCTTTTCCTGTATTACAGCTGCACAGGAGTGGTAAGGGTGAATTTCACCACTGTAAAATTGGAATTCCAGTTCCTTGATAGTAATGGCAAAAATTTTCAGGATCTTGGCCCTTTTGAGGAAAAGGGAATGCAAATATTCATGTTGCTGCAAATAGTCCCTGGTATCACCTCTAGGCTGAGAAGCCCCTCAGCCATAAAAAATCTCTGCTTAGGGAGTAATACCAACAGCAGGCTCTGTGTGCACTGCTGCTGCCGCAAACAACCTGGAGCTCAGTGCCCTTGGGCCATTGGGAGGGCCTTAGGTGAGCCCTGGTGTTTTAACAGGTTGGTCTAGCCGTGAATGTGTCAAAACTTTGCATTTTCCTCTAGCAATAGAGAATGATGCTCTGTTTTTGTCTCTTGGCTAGTTCAGGGCACACGCTGCCACGTATTACCCGTACCTGTGTGAGATCATGCAGTTTGACCTGATCCCCGAGCTGCGGGCGGTGCTGCGCAAGTTCTTCCTGCGCATTGGGGTGGTGTTCAACATCTGCAGCCCGGAGAAGCAGACACGGACAACTGGGATGAACGTGCCTCCCTGGTAGCTCAAAGTGAGGCCTGTGCAGAAAGCTGGATCCAGAGATGGATTGAAGTGGATGGGAAAAATTGGGACCCTGGTGTTTCACCACAGGAGCAAGTTATTCTTACCACAATGGCATTTGGGAATGAGGAAAATAATCCTGTTCTGTCCATCCTACAGAAGTGTCAGCAGTTTTATTTAAGTTATTGCTTACAGAGTCAATACAGTAGGTGTGCAGTTTCTTTGTTTCAATGCTAATCATCTGTATGATCCAATATGTCTCTTCTAGTCTTTTTTCCACTGCTCAGTCATGCATCCCAGCTAGAGCTGATAAATCAGCTGGGTCTCTCCACAGAAGTTTCCCCTTGGAAATAATGACTATATTTGTGTAGCCTTGTGATGTTGGCACGTGTTCATAATAAACTCGACTGCAGTGGCCAATGACCACCTGAGATCCCTCTGGGTGTTCCTTTGTGTCCAGGACTAGGCCAGGCAGGGCACCCGGGTGTTGAAGTGGACAGCCTGTAGGATATTTGGAGAAGGTTTTCCTGCTCTTTAGCAAGTGATTTAAAAAGAAATTAATATCAGTACTGCATCTTCTGAGACTTATTTTTAGTTTTATGGAAGATTTTACATCAGGAGCATCAATAGCATCTACTCCCTTTAGCTTATTAGGCTTGAGTTAAAGCCATTTAAGAAAAAGAAAAGGCTTTCCTTTTCTTTCATATATTGGCAGATCATGGACAGAGCATACAGAGGAACATCAAAACCACGGCTCAGAACAAATAAAACCACCTTTTTGACCTTTGAATATAATGTATTTAGCAGTAATTGTGACTGCTTAGCAAAAAGTCCTGTCCTTAACACAAATTTGTCTCCTTTTACTGCGATCTGCAACTTCTGATTTGTCATTTTGTGCAAATGATTTTTTTTCTCACCCAGCAGTTGGAATCTAAAAAACTCAGAATTTTCAAAAAACTGCTCTAGCAAAATTAAAAAAGTTCATCCATGTGCTCTAAGTTACCAAAAATTCTGTTTTGAAGGTATCTGAGAAGCAAAATGTGACATGACACAACAGCTTTGCTTGCCCAAGAAAGTTTTCTTTCTTTCCTTGAAATGCATCAGGTTTCTGTGACAATGTTTCCATGGCTGAATACTGTCTTGACCTTTGAAATAATTTCGAATTTCAAGTTTCGAGATTTCTCTAAACCATGAAAATGTGGCAGGATGAGAGGAGAGGCTCCACTTCCTAAAATAATGTAAACAAAGTGTTATATTAACTGCTGTGCTATCCCAAGTAGCAAACTTAATATTTTAAACTGAAAGTATTTAAAGAAAAAAACAAACCAACAAACAGTAAAACAACCTACCCATTTGAATGGAACTAAGTATATAACTTTATTATTTTGTTTTTTGAGTTGTGTTTCCCGGTAGGATGGGCTCAGGTGAGGCTGTCTTGGGATATGGTGCTCTGAGCTGCTGGGAGTGTGCAGTCTTTGGCGGGGTTCTTTTGGTTGCTGTTTGTTGGGTTTTTTTTTGGTTGGTTGGTTTGGTTTTTTGAGATCTATTTCCAAAGGGTTTTTACGGTGCTCGGTACATCAGCTCATCCTATGTAAGCATTGTTTGGGAAAGGTTTTGCAGTCAGCAGTAGTGCCAAGGCTTTCAAAATTTATTTTTCCTCTTCATTTTTAACCAAAGAAAAACAAGTGGTGGCTGTGGCTCTTTGACTTTTAAATGCCTATTAGGTTAAATCTATACACTGTTATTTAGTAGAAGGGAATATATGGCTATTTATGACAATAGGAGAAGACTGAAAAATAAGCAATGCTGGTATTTCACTTGCTGCATTTGAAATGTCCTTTTGTGTTGCATCTCTGTGTAGCTGCTCATTCCCTGGGAATGTTACTGCATCAGTTACTGCAGAAAATGAAGTATTTATTTTAATTCTATTTAAATCTGTAAGAATATGCTATTCCTTTTCTGCTGGTTGTAGGTAGGAAAGTAATTGAACCATTGTTTTTCAGATTTGTTATGTATCACTGCCTCATGGAATGTATTCCCTTGTGTCCCACCAGACACACCTAGCCCAGCTGCATGTTCCTTTGTGTGTCACAGGTCTGAAAGCCCTACTGTCACGTCTGGAAACAAGTCTCAATTTTGAGATCTTAAATGACTTCACAGTTGCTTCATGGGCTTCCTTTACTGCAAAGGGCAGCATTTGTACTCTCTGCACATAGCGTAAGCATGTTTGATCCATGCTTCCCTTCAGCCTTTGGTCTGAGACTGTTCTTTTCCTAGAGCTTTTGTTGTATTTGTACCAGTTACAAGCTGCTGAAGTTGGGTATGTGATATCCAACCATCCCAGTCTGCAGTGCATGAAGGAGGGGAGGGGGACTGGAATGCAATTGCATTGTCAGAGCCTTAATCCTGTCCCATTTCTGCAGGCGCTTGTCCCCATGAGAGCAATAATCAGGGTTCGGTTACATCCACAGCACTTGTTGGTTTTCCTCAGAGAGAGCAGAACCCGCAGCCATGCCAGTGAAGCTCAGGCCTCCTGGAGGGTCTCAGCTTTTCCTCCTCCTGCCTCCGCCGGCTCGGGGGTATTGGCTCTGCTGGAACTGGGCCGGGCTCGCTGCCTGGAGAGCGACTGTGCCACCGGGAGTGACCGAAGGGCCCCTCTGGGACGTGCTGTGCGACACACGGATCTGTACCTGATTTACCTGCGACAGCATAAACAATGGGGACCCCATGGGCTTTGCAGTGTCATTTCAGAGCTCCCGAGGGAAGGGAGGGGAGAGGATGCTAGTGAGGAAAACCCTAAGCCCTCCCTTTCATGGTGATCAAAAACTCCCTTAGTGTTGCTTCTGTTGTGTCTTACAGTCCAGGGAAAGGTTGTTCTTACAGCAGTTTGTTATCCATGTCTGGTATCTCACTTTCCGAACTGTAAACAGAACAATCTAAAGCAATGTCCCATACTACAACCAACAACCCCCAGATTTTAGCTCAGTCTTACTATTCAGGAGAAGGATTAAAAATAGTAACTTTGTCAAAAGTGCATCTCCCTTTAATCTGTAACTTAAGTTTATTCAGCACCATTGTTTAAAAATGTGTTTTGATATACTGAAAGCGCCTGAGTTTTAGTATCTCCGTATTAAGTGCATTTACTATCAATAATTTAAAGACCATTCCTTGCCAATGGATGTATAGAGTTCTGAAAGAATACCAAAATTATATAATATGAAAAATTATGTAAAGTTTTCTACTTGAAAATACGATGTATAATAGTTATAATATTCCATGCTTTAATCAAGTGATAAATCAATAAAGTTTTACGAAGTGTTGCCTCTTTGCTCAGGTATTTCCTAAAGCGCCTCAATGGCTGCGGCGCCCCTGGGTGGCTCCGAGAACTCGGGGGGTTCTGGTTGGTGTTTTGTATCCCCGCACGCTCCTGCTCCGCCGCGGGGCCGGGCCCGTTCCTGGCCAAGGCAGAGGCTCCCGCGCTGCGCCTGACCCCGCTGCTAAACCCGGGCCCCGCCGCTTCTCCCGGCCC
>VZRL01002076.1:313100-338513 GCA_013397895.1 Origma solitaria
GCTTCGCGGGAAGCGGCGGCGGCGGGCGGGGGCGCGGGGCCGGTCCCTCTGCCGCCGCCCCTGAGCCGCTGTCCCGGCCCCGCGCTTTGGGGACGCGGGCAGTGCCCGTAGGGATCCTCAGAGCAGCGTCAGGGTGGTCTTTGCCGTCAGATCTGTGCCCTGAACATTCTGCGGCGCGTGGGAGGTGTTCGGTCAGCGCTGGGTGAGGGGATGGAGTTGTGTGGAGCTCTTCCCAGTCCGAGCCCCAGGGGCACGGCCGCGTTCTGCGCGGGTTTGGGTTTGTTCGCCGTGAGTGGTCTGCGTTAATTTGGCTGAAGTCGGTGATACATTAAGCACGTTTTATGACTTTTCTGAGGCCTTTTCTGCAGGCACATGTTACAACACAACACAAAGCATCATATCACTCCAGCTAAAGTATCACCAATGTTTTTTGTACTGGAAAACAAACATGAAGAGTTAGAGGAAGAGAAGGAAATAAGCATATGTAGGTAACAGGTCAGAATATGTTGGTGGATATGAATTGGTGAACAAGGCTACGGACAAGTAAACCCCAAAAGCAAAGGGAAACATGGAAGGCAGGACTCTTCAGGTAGATTTTTACTTCTTGCAGAATATGTTAGAATCTGAATTGCTCATTAACATTCATTTGATTCAAGAGGATACTGCTGCTGTCTTTTTAAATTATATAGATGGCATAGCTGACACAAAAATTGTGTCATTAAAGCCCACTGCCTTTGCAAGCATGCTTGAATAAAACTGTGTTTATTGCACTGATAATCAGCATGAAACAACTCCAGAGTGTGACAGGTAAATTTCAGTCAATCTTACTAAATAGGAACTCCAGAGAAAAAATGGAAATCTTTGCTTCCACATAATTTGTAGGGTGGGAACTGTGCTGCTAGTGGTAGGAAGGATGGGCAGGAATGGTGGTGATGTCCAGAGGAACATCTCCATTAAAGTACATCTTATTGTCGTAGTGTTGCTGTAATTTTAATCATTCCAATGCAAGCTGTGAAATAAATATATAACTGTGGTACAGATAAGAATGTGTGTGGGAGGATTACTAGAGAGGAGCAATATAGACTTATTGGACAGAGTTATTCTCTAATAAGTATTGCCTTTAAATTAGCTCCCACCCTAGTCTGAACTAATTTTACAGGGAGGACAAACTGTCTGGCTTTGCACAGTCTTTTATCTCTTTTTAAAAAAAGAGTTTTGTTTTGAGATTTGATAAGGAATATTTGATTTTTTAAGAAAGCCTTGACTCTTCAACACACTTTGAATTTTTTTATTTACAATTATGTAGGGTGTGACTGTTCAGCTTTTTCAATCAGGAGCAATTTCTAACATCAGCAATTTCTGGGGCTGACAGCAGTTCTCAAAAGGAGAACCAAATTCCTGTTGTCCTGAAGGGGCAAGAGATCATCTTTTGGCTGTACCTGATTCTTGTTTGCTGAATGTGTGAGCCTTTTCTGGGGTTTTGGGTCCCTAAAGCAGACAGCAGCAGTTACCTGTAGCTTGAGAAGTGGAATGTTTCCTGTACCTGGTGCACCCTGGCTGGGACTGTGAGGTACTGTGGAAAAGAGTTGATGTTATTTCTGTGGGATCTGGTTTTACGTGTAGCTTTAGGATAGATTTTCTGATCTCTGGTTGTAACAAAACTACTTTTGGGTTTTAGGTTCTGCCAAAATGGAGCTCAGTGATGCCAATTTACAAACTTTAACTGAGTATCTAAAGAAAACACTAGATCCAGATCCTGCTATAAGGCGTCCTGGTAAGTGATTCTAACGAGTGAGAACAAAAAAGTTCTGTTTCTTTTTGGCTCTTCTGTCTCTGTGTAGCAAACTTCAGTGGATATTTATGCAATAACCTCTTTGCAGGAGTTCTCAGTATCCTTTTAAAATAAAACCCCCAAAAAATAAGGGTGGATATAAATATAAATAATTTTATCTGTTTTTTGTAATTTTATTTTTCTGTATTGATTTTTTTTTGGCACTGTTGTTATTTTAAACAGTGCAGCTGTTCACAACAAGCCAGGATTTACTTCTCTCGGGTTGTGGCTTTTCCAAGGGTGAGGAGACAGTATTTCCCCATCCTTCTGGGGATCTGAGAGCTGTTGTTGACAGCAGGAATGTTGAAGAGCTCAGGAGCAAAGAAGCTGTGATACCTTTTGTGAGACTTGCTCCTGTGAAGCTCTGGGGAAGTGTTTGTGTGTTGGGTATTTTAAACAGATACTTGAGAAATCATAGGATTCCCTTTATGAAAGGAGTTCAGCTTTTGCTAACCCCAGTATATTCTCTTACAGCGGAAAAATTCCTTGAATCTGTGGAAGGAAGCCAGAACTATCCGTTGTTACTCTTAACGCTGCTGGAGAAATCACAGGAAAATGTCATAAAAGTTTGCGCGTCTGTGACATTCAAGAATTACATTAAAAGGAACTGGAGAATTGTAGGTATCCTAGTGAGCAATTGTGCTAAGACTTAATCATCCTTTTAAAGTACAATAAGGTATTCTGCAGTAACCCTGAGGAATGTGTATGTCTGTACTCTGGGAAATGCAGTCTGTCATTCGGAGAACAAACTCAAAGTGTAACTTGCTAATGAGTGACTAAAACCTGTGCCATTGGAGCCCATTCTACTAAAAACTACTAGAGCTGGGGGCTAAAATGATGAACAAATAATGTTCTTCAACATTATATACATATTTTGCAGAAGCACAGTATTTAAAGCTCACTGAACTAACTAACATTATTTAAACTGGTATGATTATGCAGTGTCTCTGCATAGAAGCTGGCCTTCTGGGCCTGTATTTGTTGTCACAGTATTAGAAACATCTCCATCCACCCCTGCAGCTCAAGGCAATGGTACCATGCATGAGCAAGTGCTGCTGGGGCACAGAATTGTCTGGGGCAGTTTGTTTTGGTGGTCCTGCCAGTTTTACACTTGGAAGTGTTTGTAGCGATCAAATACAAATATTGTTGTTTAATCCCATCTTATCCTTTGTTTTGAAGAGGTCAGGAATATTTTTGATTCAGTAATTTCAACATTCATGAAATTAATTTAACGGTAGGAAGTACTGCATTTGAGAACTGAACTCCTTGAATGATAAGATATTTTAATTGGTACTGTTTATACTATGTCTTATTGAAAGTGTTATTTTCAGTCTGAAAAATAGCAGATGTTTCTTTGCTGCAGAGAAACTGAAACATTTTACCATTACATCTTAGCTGGTACCTATTTTCAAATTTGCATGTGATTTCTGCCCTTCCCCTCACACTAATATTGAGGAGTTACAGCAGTCCTGGGTCTGGTTTTCTGGTTCTTTCTTTTTTTTTCTGTTTAAGAACATCAGCACATTCAGCCTGGCCTGACATATCTAGAACCTTGTTCCTGTGGTGCTGTGTTTTTAGTAATTTCTCCCAAATTGCATCTTCTGTAGTGTATTGTAAGTAGAAATAATATTCTGTTATGGAAAAAGTTGTAAGTGGAAAAGGATTGCCAATGTAATTCAGGATGGGATTTTGTTTTGAAGTAGGCGGAGATGCTCCAGCCCCTTCCTGCCCTCCAGTACATCCACACTCCCACCTGACTCAGTGTCATCCGTGAACCTACTGGGGGAGCCATACACCTTTAAGTAGTTACCAAATTGTACACCTTGCATGGTTTTGAACTATGTGTGAGAGGGAGGGTAGTGGTACCATCACGTGTAAGGTATTTTAATATGCAATGACTCTCTGGAGGTGCTTATCTTTTTTAATTGCTCGATAATTTCTAGGTCTCTGAACTTCAGTGCTCTCATCACAGATAATGTGACTATCACTGCTGTCACTGGTTGAGTCAAGCCACCTAATTTTTTATGTCTTTAGTGGCAGCAAACTAATTGATGTTTTGAACTGGTTAGATAACTCTTGAAGTTGATGTTAGGGTTTTGATTGTGTAACCTGCACCTTCATGTACAGTCTCTAGAAAGTATGGCTTGAGGCAGCTCACACAAAATCAATTTGTGGTGTTGGCAGAGGAGCTGTTCGGTGTGGTGGAAGAGGAGACTTGGTTAAATGTGGGAATTTTATTGCCATGTGTGCCAACCCTCACTGCTGCTCAATTGCTGACCTGAAAAGTCACCCCTAGGGAATGAGAAAAAAACTACTTCAAAGTTTTACAGAAAGGCATTATTTCTTTCAGCTTTTGTCAGGTACTTTTTTGTCAGCTTTTATTCCAGGCTCATTGAAGGCAGTGTCTCTAACAGGTCTGCTTCTTAGGCTCTTCAGCAATGTAATAATTACATAATTCAGTATAAGCAGTTGGTTTCTGAAAAGCTGATCATCTCATTGCCTAGAAAATACTGATATGCCCATAACTTTATTGTTTTCATTTTAGGTTGAGGATGAACCAAACAAAATATGTGAATCGGACAGAATAGCCATTAAAGCCAACATAGTGCCCTTGATGCTTAGCAGCCCAGAACAAATTCAAAAGCAGGTAATATGTCATTCCTGGGTGTATCCATGAAACTTTGGGAATAGTCTAAGCATGTCTAGGGGCTATGGTTATTGGCAGAGCTCAGTTCTCTTACCTGTGAGCTCATCCTGATCCAAAAGACTTCGAGGATGTTGTTACAGGTATTTCTACCTACTTTAACATTTTTATAAGGTAATTACTATATAATCTTACAGCTAAGTTCTAGCATTAGACAGTCAAACAGCAATTCTAGAAAGTCAGACTGTGTGTACACATTGAACTTAAGGTCAGACTTTTGTATTTGTGTGAAAAGTAGTAGATATTTTACCCAGTGATTTTTGAATCTGACAAGAATAACCAGCATTTTCTTGGATGTTTGCAGCATCTGGCATGACTGTTGTGTGCCGTTCTGTCACATAACGATTCCATTTCCTTTGCAGTTAAGTGATGCCATCAGTATTATTGGGCGGGAAGACTTCCCTCAGAAGTGGCCAGACTTGCTGACAGAAATGGTGAATCGGTTTCAGAGCGGAGATTTCCACGTCATCAATGGGGTTCTTCGCACCGCTCACTCTTTATTTAAAAGGTACTGGAAATAAGTGAGTTATGTATGGATTGTAAAATTTCTGTTCAACTGGCACGTTTTACTGTTAGACTTAATTTTGGAGATTTACAAAGTATATAGTTGTGACTTCTACATACGCCTTTAAGTAGTTATCAGATTGTACACCTTGCATGGTTTTGAGCTATGTTGTTTAGTTCTTGTATACTTGATGCTATTTGTTTCAAGGCTCAGCAAAGCCCAAAATTCTACGTGAGTTAATTTGGTAATAAATGTGAAGACTGTATTCTATTTTTCATGTGTTTCTGTCTTACTTGTCAGGTACCGCCATGAATTTAAGTCAAATGAATTATGGACAGAGATCAAACTTGTTCTTGATGCCTTTGCTTTACCCTTGACAAATCTCTTTAAGGTATTTCTTGTTAAGTCATTTCTAAAACAAGCTTAATGTTCTGAATTGCTTGTTGTGGATGCCTGTAAAATTAAAACTCAAGAATTGTTGTTTGAAATTGTTAAAGGGGTTCAAATTCAAGTAATGAAGTGAGATCTAACAAGATCAGTAAGAGGATGAAAAATAACTATTTCCTGGCTTAAAAAAAACCATTCCATGACAACTTTCAGTATTTTTTGTTGGTGTAGATTTTGTACTTGACAATCTTGCATCCTTTTCTAGGCAACTATTGAACTTTGCAGCACGCATGCAAATGATGCCAGTGCCCTGAAGGTTCTCTTTTCTTCTCTCATTCTCATTGCGAAGCTGTTCTACAGTTTAAATTTTCAGGTGAATCTTCTTGTTCTTGGGATAACTTCTCTTTGTTCTGACAAAGCTGTTACTATAGAATTCATTTGAGGCAGCCTTTAAGGCCATGCTTTATGGCAAAAAGAAAACTCAACGGTGCATCTGCTGGAGGAAAAGCACAGTAAGGATGGGTTATTTAAGACATTAGCTTGGCCCTATGTGAATGCAAGTTCAAGTGAGTCTGAGCTGTTGTTGCTTCAAGGAGGTGCTGTATGGGGCCTCTGAGGAGAAGCTGGAAAAGGCAGGAGTCCAATGTCTGAGTTTCTATTCACTGTGCCCCTTTATAAATGTCTGTACTGACAGGAACTGCGCCATGTAGGTGAAAGTCCATTGCATGAAGTAGCTCTGTAGCACAGTAGGAGCAAGTAGTTCAGGGAGCAGTGTGGGTTGTCTGGGTTTGGAATCAGGTCTACATTTGGGACATGAATAAGCGTGCTATATGGAAAATGGTGAAAAGCTCCTTTGCTGAGGTGACATCTATTTAGTGTCTCAACGTGAGCGTAAGTCTGTGAAATGTGGTTGTGCCTGGATTCCTTGGGCTGTTCTTCCATAGGGGGCAAAAGAACAAGCTGGGGTTAAAAGAGACTTGTGCTCTCTTGTTCTGGGAGTAAGAGGTGATAAGGCTCATTCATTATGAAAATGTGAGCTGTTTAGGGTCAAAGCAACTAGTTTATTTGGAACTAGCTGTATTCCAGGGCTCTGCCAGGACAGTTTTTGTCTGGGAGGAGGAAGTGGCACTGTTTCGAATTGAAGATTGTTTTCCACAGGTTACTGTCCCTCAGTAGATTTTAAGGTGAATGCACTACTTCCAGTGCAGGTGTGTTATCTAAGCAGTGCAATCAGAAATTAGAATGTAGATTTATGCTTTTCCTTCACAGGATCTTCCTGAGTTTTTTGAAGATAACATGGAAACATGGATGACGAATTTTCATAGCCTTTTAACTTTAGATAATAAACTCCTGCAGACTGATGTAAGTACTGCATAAACCTCCTGGTTTGCATGTGTGGGGGAGAGGGTGGACTGACAACTTAGTCTAACTCTGAACAATACAGTGTGTTTTTCGTGGGGCAAACAAAGGAGTAGAATGACTGTAAGAAAATGGAGTTTAAGAGAAGTTGCTCTGCTGTCTAAGGAATTTGAGGTTCAGTTCTTACAGTCGTATGACAGTTACAGGTATACCCAGCTGTGCACAGAAACCAAATTACTAATACTCATCATTGATTTGATTCTTTCAAGAACAGCTGCTGAAGTAACCTGACCATCAGCATCACAGGGCTCAGGTTTTCTCTACCTTTCAGTTGGTTCATGCACTGTGTTCTGGAAGACAGGATATTATCTTAATGAACTCAAAACAGTTCAATATAGAGGACAGGACATCTCTAAGTACTTCAGCATTTGCCGTCTTTGGTTGAAGAATCAGTAATTTCACTGGTGAAAGCTGATACCAGGTCAGCAAAGCTCCAGTTATTTTTGTGCAGGCTTTCTGCATTTTAAGTGCTGATGTCTTCCAGATACAGCACAATAGTTTGCCACTTGATGGAGCCAAAACAACTGTATAAACTTCTTGCCAGCATATATGGAGGCATGTTAAGTGTATCTTGTGCTCTGGTTACCCTGCTGCTAAAAGAAGCGTTGCTGCTCTTGTGTCTGTGGGCTGCTCCCAGCACAAGCACTCATGCAGCTGAGTTGGGATGGGCAGTAAAGCTGAATGGTGGGAGTGGAGGGGCGAGGGGCAGATGGAACTGGGGTGGTGTTTGGTTGAGTTCATTTTTTTTTAATTCCAGCACAATTTCCCAGTTCACATTGTGGTTCCACAAGCATCTATGCTGAACTGGGGAAGTGGGGAGGAGTACTACAACTACTCCAATTTAAAGACTCATGATAATAGTGGCTTCTAAGCATATTTTTTCAATGTCTTGTGTTGTCTTTTTCCTATTACATTTGTAAATTAATTTCATGTGAATTATTGTGTCAATGTTTTCAAGTGCATAGTACCTTGATTTCAAATACAGGTATGATTTCTCACTTAAAGACCAGTTTGAGTACAGATCAGCAAAATACAGTGTTTCTAGGGACATGAGAGGGATATCTTTCAGTTGTTCAGAGTATGGTAAAATGGTGATGTAAATATTTCACTTAAATACATTGATACTTTTAATGTTTAAGTCATGTTGAAGTTTGGACCCTTAAGTTTTTAGTTTTGTTTTATGTGAGGATGAAGAGGAAGCTGGATTGCTGGAGCTCTTGAAATCACAAATTTGTGATAATGCTGCTTTATATGCTCAAAAGTATGATGAAGAATTCCAGCCCTACCTGCCACGTTTTGTAACAGCAATCTGGAATCTGTTAGTCACGACAGGCCAGGAAGTGAAGTATGACTTGGTGAGTTGTTAAAATCTGGTCTTGTCAAGTTTGGTAGTGAATTCTAAATTGATCAGTCATGCTAAGCTTTGTGTTCTGTTTGTGATGCTGTAGCTGGTCAGTAACGCAATCCAGTTCCTGGCCTCAGTTTGCGAGAGACCACATTACAAGCATCTGTTTGAAGATCAGAATACATTGACAAGCATCTGTGAAAAAGTTATCGTTCCCAATATGGAATTTAGAGGTAACTTTTTGAGACTTAAGTTTTCAGAAACACAACAAAAATCTAATTAATTGTAATGATGTTGCTTTGCAGGGCTGAGAATTGAGGATTCCCTCTTGTGTACATTAGTGCTAGATTCAAACTCAAGTTACTGCAGCAGATTGCTGTCCAGTAGGTTTTGTAGAATTGTATAAATATACCTAATTTTTCGTATTGAAATCCCAGTGGAGGAAGTCTAGGTCATGTGCCGTCTATAAATTTCCACACTTAAAATGAGTACCTGAAAAATTCAAGGAGCCTAAATAGGCAGGAATATCAGGCCTACCAAATTATAATGTTTAGTTCTCCAAGTCTTGATGGGCTCATATTGATCCTAGTATTTCAAATGCAGTGAAAATACATTGCAGTGGTAAGTAGCACCTCTCTCTTTAGTCTATGACTCTGAAAGCCTCTTCAAATACACTTGATGTTGCATATGTGTTAGAGGTTTTTGTTTGAATTAATACATCAACCCATGGGTATGAAAGACTAATTTGTGGGACAGAAGCTAAACAGATTACTCTGGCTCGATACTTCTGATTAATTTCTATTAATGTTGTGGGAAAGTCCTTGGAAAAAATAGCAAGTTGATAATGATGCACCCTTTTACCATAAAAACTAGAGACCTCAGTCCTTAAACTTCTATGTATTTTATATTTTCAGCGGCTGATGAAGAAGCATTTGAAGATAATTCTGAAGAATATATAAGAAGGGATTTGGAAGGATCTGGTAATCCACAGATTTATACTAAGAATACTTGGTCTTTAAATACAGCTCTGAAGAGCTGAAGCAATTTACTGAACCTTTTATATCTTCATTTTGAAATTGAAAAGGTTTCCATACACCAACCCCTGCTGGATTTTATCCAGTCTATGATCAAGTCTGCTGTCACGATATGCTTGTCACAGCATCTTTCTGTTTTGAACAATATTTTTATAGGGTTTTTTCCTTAATTGGATTGGTATGTCTTCTGCACTGCCCACATTCTCATTTCAGCAAATCCAGCCTGTAAGTCAATGCTGAGTAGTAGCCAGTTGTGTTATTTATTTCCAATGTGTGGAGTTTTAAATAACAGGGGGAGACTCTCATGTTTAAACTGAAATTCTACCTAGGGTTGCATACAGACTGTTCTCAGGCCAGCTGGACAGCAGCCAGCCTTGGGCACAGCGTGTGTTCAGAGCAGTGGCTGCTCTGGGGCACAGCTGTGCTGGCCCAGTTGCTTGGAGTGCTGAGGGAGGCTGTGCTCTGCAGCCAGGCCAGAGCCCAAGTGAGCCAAACCTAGGGCTGACAGTCCTGGGCTACCAACAGTTCACTAACTGACACTTCTGAAGTAATGGCATTTCATAATAGATTTAAGAAATTACTGTATGCTTGCAGTGGAGGACAAAATTGGGGGAAAATTTTTTGAACTTTTTTCAGGAAAACATTTCATCATTGTTATCCAGATTGGCTACATTTTAGGTATTTGTGAAGTTCTTCGCAAAAATGTTCTGTCAGGTGTATAGTGGGCCAGCAGCTGGCTTGTGCTCCACCCTGCTGCAGTTGGGTGGGGAAGAGAGCGGGAGGGGTGAAAGTGAGAAGACTCACGGCTAAAGACAGTTTAAGTGAAAGAAAGAGTAAGGGAAGAGAAGTTAATGGCTCACCACTGCCCACAAGCAGACTTTTGCCCAATCTGTCCCTGAGCAATGGCTACCTCTCCCCAAATCCCTTCCCCTCAGTTTTTATTGCTGAGCATGGAATATCCCTTTGGTCCGTTTGGATCAGCTGCCCAGGTTGTGTCCCCAGCTCTCTGCCTGCCCCAAGCTACTTGCTGGGAAGGCAAAGCCGGAGGAAGAGGAGCACACCCTGACACGGTGACAGTGCACTTCAGCAGCAGCCAAGCACTGGGTTTTACCAGCAGCTATAGTCACTGGTACAAAACACAGCACCATTTGGGCCACTGGGGAGAAAATGAACTCCCTCCCAGCGAGACCCAGTACATTTGGGTGCATAATGCCAAGCCAGTGCCAGCCCCCCTGCATGTCTGCTGCTGCTGGTCAGGGACAGGTGTTCCTTCTTCTTGGTGTACAAGTAGTCCTGCTGTGACAGTAAATAAAAGGCTTACATGTGTTCTTACACATCAGTGTGGAGGACTGCAGTAGTTAACGTGGGGTGTGGCTGTAACTTGAGAAGCTGTCTGTTACTGTGTTGATTATTATGCTTACTAATATAAAAAGCTGTATGCTTTCTCATATCCAAAGAGTCTTTGATTGTCATGCAGATATTGACACCAGGCGCAGAGCGGCTTGTGATCTAGTCAGAGGCTTGTGCAAATTTTTTGAAGGACCTGTGACAGGGATTTTTTCTGGATATGTTAATTCTATGCTGCAAGAATATGCAAAGAATCCATCTGTTAACTGGAAGCACAAAGATGCAGCTATTTACCTTGTAACGTCTTTGGCATCCAAAGCTCAAACACAGAAGGTACTTCTACATTCTATTCATTGTAATCTGTCTGCCTTCAGATATTACCGTGCAGATGAGGCCTGTGATACATTTTAGGCTTCTTCAGAATGGGAGTAACTGTATGTGCAGTAGTTCATGTTGATGAGATTAAAAGCTGTCCTTTTTATAATCCTATCACAGTTGGTGGTATTTGACCTTCAGGTAGATGGGGCACGGCCTGACTGGCATGGGGGATCCAGACAAAGAAACAAAACTGGTTCGGGTCTGGAACCTCTGGGCTCTAAGTGGTCCTGAGGCAGGCTGGAAGCCATGGAAGGCAAACAGAGCTGTACAGAAGATGATCAGATGTGTTAAGCAGATTGATAGGAATTTAAATGACTCTTGGAGTTCTTGTCATGATATTTCCTAATGTTTTCTGCTACCTGAACATTTGGTTTATAAATGACATGTGAATGCTAATGATGGCTGGAAATAGATCTCATTACTTGTTGGGGAGAAAGCTACTGTGAGACAGTTGGCTGGAGACACTGAAAAAGCACAGCTGGGCTAACCTGTGTGTGGAAAAAGGAGCATTGCGTCCAATGTTCTATGGGCCAAGTTCAGATATACTAATAGATATTTTAAATGCTGTTACAGTTCAAATGTCGCTGTTACAGTTCTAATGTCATATGTATATGTGTGTGGATATGAGGCAAACATAGTACAGTATGTACAGCATTTAATGCAATTTTGCTGATGGTTCTCAGTCTTTTCCTGAAGCCAGGTGTACACTGCTGCCCAGCAGTTGTTCTTAATAGTGATGTGTAAGGGGAATCAGTCTGCTAGCACTTGGGAAACTGCAAAGTTTGCATCTTTTTCTGTGCTATTTCATGGCAAATACGGACTAACTCAGAACACTTCATTGAAAATCTGCATCTAAAAATCCTGGTTTACAAAGAGGTTGCATTTTTTTTAAGAGAAAACTAAGTAGTCATTGTTTAAAATGAGTAAGAAAGCTAGCAGTTTATATGTCAGCATATAAAGGTAAGAGTTATTTTTTGCTTCTTCCAGCATGGAATAACACAGGCCAATGAACTTGTTAATCTCACAGAATTCTTTGTGAATCACATTCAACCTGATTTAAAGTCTGCTACTGGTAAGTCAGTGTTAATTTTGATATGGTATTTTTGTGATTTATCATAACCTTGACAGTGACCATTGTTTCTGAAGTCTCGAACACTCCTTTATCAGCATAATCTCTGAGACAGGGGCTGTTAACACCTGGCACAGAGTAATTAATTTTTGTTTGGCCAGCAGTGAAGGAGCTGTTACAGCAAGGTGGATTGCCACCTTACCACCTGCTGTCTGCAAAATCAGGGCATGTACACACATGGTTGCTATCAGCTACATGCTTAAACTTGTTGAATCAAAGTAATTTGATTTCTGTATTTGAGACCTTATGGTAAACTTGCATGTTCTACAAAACCCTGAGAAGGGAAAATACTGAGGCCAGGTCATGACCTGTATCAGCCCCTCTTGATGAGGTTGTGAATGTCTAGATTTAAGCCACATAATTTATTTTATATTTCAACAATTACTTTACTGTATTTGAAGCATAGTGGGCTGTCTCAAAATGTGTAATTGGAGGCTGTTAAAATTGAAGGCAGAAGATGAAATTTCATCTGAGCTGGACTGTACTCTTAATGGTACTGGAGTGTGATTTGTACCTAAAACTGATATTCTAACAGTGCCCATACAGAAATGCAGCAACTAAGAAATGTAGAAAAACATTCTGTATTTTTTTTTATGGGTGAGAATTATTATTTAGTGTCAAGTGTCACCTGTATATATAGTACATGTTCAGTAACCACATTTGTATGAGAAGTATCAACAAAGTTTGCATATTTTTCCATTTCAGTTAATGAATTTCCTGTGCTAAAAGCAGATGGTATCAAATATATCATGATTTTTAGAAACCAAGTAAGTTTTTCTTTTACTCTTATGGTAAAAACATACTGTAGTTTGTTACTTTATACTTGCCAAGCCTAATTTATCGCACTTGGCCATATGTTAACTCAGCAGGTGTTTGATAGTCATATATAGCGCTTCATGCTGAATTTTTAGTTTAGAAAGTAAATGATAGTGTTATAAATATCCAATTAACATGTAGTCTATATGCTGTCCATATGCTGTGGGAACACTGAATATCTTCGCTGCTTAATTCTGTGACACACTCAGACTTTTTCAAGTCAGTGTTAGTCTAAATATACTTGATTGCTCGTATCATTGCATTAGTTGTTACAGAGTACAGCACTTTTGTCCTTTACCTTTTCTGGTTTGTGAGATGGGGTAAAAAAATATGTTGAATATTATTTCTAAATTTTAGATTGCCTTTATTAATTTCTTATGAAATATCCATGATTTTGGGTTTTTAAACCTTGATATTTTAAATTGCCTATTAAGACAAAGCAAAATGGAAAGGGAAATACACATTAGAATTATCTGCACTTACTGCTAATTGATTGTACCATTGGCGTTCAGGGGAAGTATATGAGCGATGACAGAAATAGGTACCTCCTGATGTGAAGGTGTGATGTAGCAACAGGAGGACCCTTCCAAGATTTCTCCCTCTGCCAAGCTCTGCTGATGAGCTCAGTTGTGCTCTAGTGTTGAACCATCTATATTTTCTAACATACATATGATTCGTTGCTGTATTTTTGTAGGTACCAAAAGAACAGCTGCTGGTGTCTATTCCTCTCTTAATCAATCATCTCCAAGCCGAAAGTATTGTGGTCCATACCTACGCAGCCCATGCCCTTGAAAGACTGTTTACCATGAGAGGGACAAATAATGCTACCCTGTAAGTTTTCAAGCAGAAGTAATTTCATTGCTACATAGGCTTTGTACATTAAGGATGAGAAATACCTGTAGGGGATCCTTCATGTCATATATTATGGTATTGTATAAGGCTTGAAGTTTGTGACTCTTTTGTCATTAAAGAGCTGTGTTTCACTTAACAGCATTACAGCCGCAGAAATGGCACCATTTGTAGAAGTGCTGTTAACAAACCTTTTCAAAGCTCTGACGCTTCCTGGCTCGTCGGAAAATGAATACATTATGAAAGGTAAATGCCTAATGAGTCCTGCAATGTAAGAATAACTTGGTTGACTTGAGGTCAACAGTTACAGACTCCTGACATTTTTATTTGCAAAACCTATTTTATGCAAATGTGCTGAAGAGATCCACACAGCTTGCAGTTACTCATCAGGCTGTATCGTGTCATCCTTAACCAAACTTGCAGTACCAAAGAGAAACAGTAAACGTAATGGTACTATGGGAAATTATTTCTCAAATGGTAGCCTTTGTAGTCAGGACAGCTATCTGGACAGTGTCAGGGCAAGATCTGAGCAATATGGTCATGGAGAGGAGATGTGGTCGTGGTTAGTGAGAGGATAGATCTGATCATGGCTAAGGGGGTGCTGAGATCTGACACTCACCCAGCACAAGTGGCGGTCTTTGTAAAGTTACTTAATCTACTGTGTTCCATCTGTAGAATGGGAATAATGAGGCTTTGTTTTATCCTTTGTCATGATTCTGGACTGAATGTTCTTGCAGCAGGTGCTCTTTCTTACTATACCTAATTCCTTGGGATCCTATTTTAACAGTAAAAGGTAAAGGATTTAGGCATATGTTGGGTGGCAGAAGTGTGTTTTGTTTTCAGAAGATAATATTTTCCATTTATTTGCAGCCATCATGAGGAGTTTTTCTCTGCTACAGGAGTCCATAATTCCATACATCCCTTCTGTCATCACACAGCTCACACAAAAACTGCTGGCCGTCAGTAAGGTAAAGAGACAGTGCAAAAGGGTCACCTTTTAGAGCAGTTTTCTGAGGACTTATGTATACTTGGTGGTATTCTGTTAGAATACTGTAAATAGTTCAATATTTTCTGACTCAACTAAGTTGAAACAGCATTCCAGTGAGGTACTGCCTTCCTTTTAAGACATATTTTCAGATCATTCTCCCTGCTCTTATCTGCAATTTAGAAGCAGCATATGAACTCTTTCTGTCATGCTAGTTTGTTGTAGTCTAAATGTTTGCTTGTGTAAAGGCCACCAATACAACAATCTGGTGTTATCACAACTTCTGTATTCTTTGCCCATGAAACTTCTGAAGCTAATAATAAATATTGGCATTTAATGTGGGATTGGATTAAATAAATTACCCTTCTACCTTCAGCTAATAAATAAATTATTAAAATAAATGCTTTTGGTGGGTAAAATTCTTGTTAGTTTTTTGTTTTGACTGGCCAAATTCTTAACCATTGATATTAGGGAATGCCTTAGAATACCTTCTTCAACTGTCCAAAAAACTACTTCTCTACAATTTAAACTCAGCTGCAGTGTATAAGAAGTGTTCAATAGAGAATTGACTGGACACTTAGATGATTGAAAATTAATCTTTTTCCAATTATTGTTCTGAGGTATTATAGCTGTTTGCTAGTTTATATAGAGCTTCTGAAGAGCACTTGTAGTCATAGAAATGTTGACCAAAAAACCCTCTCCTTTATGCCTTAGAGGTCTTTATATTTGCTTTCATCTATTAAATTAATTTCATAAGCATATTCATGGATAATTTACAAGTATCCTTAGTAAATTAGTTACAACTGTGCTACCTTAGTCTTCAGTTGAAATAAAAAAATATACTCAGCAACATAAGTGACATGTCTGCAAGTTTGGGTTGATTTATCTGTTTATAACTTGCTTTTAGAATCCCAGCAAACCTCACTTTAACCATTACATGTTTGAGTCAATCTGCTTGTCGATAAGGATAACGTGCAAGGCAAACCCAGAGGCAGTGGGGAGCTTTGAGGAGGCTTTGTTCCTGGTGTTCACAGAGATCCTGCAGAATGATGTGCAAGGTAATGACAGTCAGTGAGTGCCTGTGCTCTCTCCACTGGGGTTGGCTGCTAGGGTTTACATTACCGCAGTATTTTTGTAGCACAGGAAATTCAAGGGGAGAAATAGCATTTAACAGTCTGAAAGTGTCTAGATTGTTCCATAGGGTGCGTCAACAGCATTCACTTATTTTTAAATTGCATTTAAAAAATATCTAGCAATCACTACTCCAAAGCTTCTTATTATTCTTCATTCTATTGCCTTGTTTCTAGCTTGTTTTCCATATTCTGAAACATTAAGGTTTAGGGGAAATAGAAAGTGTATATATGCAATGCTTGCTAATTTTTGGAATAATTACATTTGGGAAGATAATATTTCTTTGAAGTTTTATTTATTGAAATCTTTGTGTTAATACCATAAAATTGTAGGTTCAGTCCATAGATATGTGTTTTCTGGGAACTGACAGTGACCATTTTTTCTGACTGTAAACGTCATAATTTCTCTTTCAGAGTTCATTCCATATGTGTTTCAAGTTATGTCCCTACTTCTAGAAATGCATAAAAATGAAATCCCGTCGTCCTATATGGCATTGTTTCCTCATCTACTACAGCCAGTACTCTGGGAAAGGACAGGAAACATTCCCCCTCTGGTCCGACTCCTGCAGGCTTATTTGGAGCGCGGTGCCAGTACCATCGCCAGCGCTGCTGCTGACAAAATCGTGAGTTGCTGGGGCTGAGTCAGTGTTTGCCTCGAGGCATGGTGATTTGAGGTTACTAATTATGAGCAACTTCAGCAAATAGCTGGATTTGTGCAGAGTTTGGCGCTTACATAGACAGACAAATTAATATTCTGAGTGTAGCTTTTTGGGTACTTTTCCATTATGTGGACAAGATGAATCCTAGGCTATTGTGCTTTTGTAAGTAGATAAGTTTCCACAATTTTCTTGTCTTATTTGCCTCATGTTAAACATGTGGATAATGAGAACTCCCAGGTTCTGTTCAGAAGAGTCTGGACAAGAGTAAGTGAAAAGAAACCAAAATGTGTCTCCCTTGACCTGAACTGCAAAAACGGAATCCTGGCTTAGATTTATGAAGGCCATTGCCCTGGTGTATGCCACAGATGATAATGGCCAATTTTCTGGTAGGTTGCATATGCAGAACTGTTGTCTAGGCTTTGATGTTTGCTTTTCTTGCAGCCTGGATTGTTAGGTGTGTTCCAGAAGTTGATTGCCTCTAAAGCTAATGATCATCAAGGGTTCTATCTTCTAAACAGTATCATTGAGCATATGCCTCCGTGAGTATGAAATCACATTTAATGCTAACTTCTGTAGACTATAATTATGAAGTGTATAAACATACCAAATGTTAATTTTTAACATCTGAAAACATCACATTTTTCAGTCAAAGAGATTTGAACAATTCCATACCTGTTTTCTGTGAAGTGGCATCAGTAAAATCCTAGTGTGAATTGAATAACTATTCTTTTAAATTTCCAGTGAATCAGTTGACCAGTACAGGAAACAGATCTTCATTCTGCTATTCCAAAGACTTCAAAATTCCAAAACAACAAAATTTATCAAAAGTAAGTTCCTTGCTCTGTGAAAAGCTCTGGTGACAGCAGCCATTTAGAGTGTCTTGTCACACCCCGTGGATATGCCGATGGAGGGATAGTGGTGACTCCAGGGACTTGCTCCAAATTATTTGTCATCAAGAGGGGTGTGTGGGGCAGTCACCATAGCAGGTGACACTTACTTCATGAAATTTGAGGGAATGGAGTTAAAATAATGGACAGGACTTGTGTATTTCTCTTCCTTTTGTAATGTGTGTGATGTCATGGTCTGAAAATGTCTCCATTTACTCTCCAACCAATAGCAGCAAACTTTCCCTCTTATGCAGCACAGCAATACTGACCACACTTCCTGCGCTGCCTGTAGTTGGGTGTTAGTACTGTGAAATTCTACCATGCTTTTTTGTAATTTTTGCCCTAGGATGACTGAATTTATTGATAAGGTTTTATGTTAAACTGGCAAAGCTGTGACAGATTACTGAATTACAGATTCTGGTTATTCCTACTGTCACAGGAAGATTCTCATACTGATTAAATTATTTTAATGATACTATCACTATACAAATTATGCAGTGTCTATTACTCAAAATCTGGTTAATGTCACCTGATAGAAACAGGAATGATAGAGCTGTCTGTAATGGTCTTGCACTGACAAAGTTGAAGTGGTGCTTTTAATACACTGCACCTGTGCAAAGGGGCTCAGCTTACCTCAAAGTCTGCATTGTGCAAAGTTTTCTGCTAAAAGTATTGAAGAGTTCTTTTAGTTCTTGATCTGAAAAAAATTGCAAATGGCTTTTCTATTGCCCTTTTATAAATGGTATGGGGGAAAAAGGAATGACTCTTGTACCACCTTGGTTTTGTGTTGCGGTACGAGAAAAGATCAGTTTTTAGGCAAATTTCAAGGCAGCAATTTCATGTACTTTAACTGAATATGTATAAAGACTGCCATTTCTATCCCCTTGCAAAACTTGTTGGAATGTATTTTGCTGCTAATTCTAAAGCTATTATTTTGTTTTCACATTGAGTTTTACTTTGACTGTTTTCTTGTTTCAGGTTTCCTCGTCTTCATTAACTTGTATTGTGTAAGATATGGGGCATTAGCTCTGCAAGAAATATTTGACAGCATACAGCCAAAGTTAGTATGTTTTGTTTGTTTGGGTAATATTTAATACTGCTGTGTGATTTTATCTTTTGAAGTAGGAAGGAGTTGTCTCTTTAGCTAAACTGTCAGACTACATTTATCACTGATTTGGTTGGCCAAATGTTTCTCCTAATGTGGTTCATTTATTTGTCTAGCAAGTCTTCTTTTTCTGAATTTCTGACCACAGTCCCTCACTGATAGTTCAAGTTACTAATCTAAACAGATCATAAAAAGGAAAGACTGATGCCTTTGTGAAAATTTTGTATGTGCAAATGTGTGCTGCAACACGGCAGCATCTTAACAAATTATGTGGTTGGCTCTATTTCCTAGTGATTCATATTGTTTCTGGTTTTGTTTTGTCACCATAAGGCTGATAAGGCTTTCTAATACCTTTTCTCTCAATGTCGCAAGGATGTTTGGAATGGTGTTGGAGAAAATTATAATTCCTGAAATCCAGAAAGTGTCTGGACAAGTTGAAAAGAAAATCTGTGCTGTTGGCATTACAAAAATATTAACAGAATGTCCTCCCATGATGGACACTGAATACACCAAGCTGTGGTAGGTGTCACACTTCTTCAGGTTGTGCTAGTAAGGCTGTTTGAATTTTTGAAAATGTGAGCTCTCACCAAAACAGATCCTTAAAATAAACTCCAGTGTGATCTCTTCAGGTCCACTGTTGTCATGAGGCTGTTTTAGGCCTTTATTACTGCTTCCTTTTCACAACAAATGAAACTGTATTTTCAAAGCAGATGACAGAACTGGTTTGAGATGTTTTTGATGGAGATAGCATGGATTTGGCTAGCAGGAACTGCATTTAAGGAAATACACTACTTTCCTGCCGCTTGTATTCTTTCTGGAAAGCTAGGCCCAGTTTTGACTTACAACTGTTCTAGCCAGGAGACCTGAGCATATTCATAACCTGACAGAAAAACTGTAATATCTTAGCTTGAGAGTGGAATTTTGGGGAAAACTACTTGGGAACTTTGATTGTAAACCAGTCCAGCAGTCTAGGATGCCAGGTAGTCTGAATTTGATGACAATAACTGGATCTTGGACTCGATCCCTGAACTAGAATTCTTTTTTTATGTACTTAAAGTTGTGATCCAGAAAAGTATTGCTATTCTTAGGTATGTGTCATGACAATTTGACCTGATGAAAAATAAATACAATGCTCATGCTGTTAATATGAGTACCCACATTATGTCTGTAAAATACACAGACCCACAGTGTACAGTTCTGGTCCAGCTTACCATGGGCATTTACAACTTCAGGAGCCAAACAAGTACCTGCAAAGACTAAATTATAAAGGGTTCCAAGTAATTTGAGCATCTTTGTAAAATACACCCTGTCCTAACATATTTTAAGCACTCCAATTTCCCTGCCCTCTCTACTCCCAGGATTCCTTTGCTGCAGGCCCTCATTGGCCTCTTTGAGTTGCCTGAGGATGACACAATCCCTGATGAAGAACACTTCATTGACATAGAAGATACTCCAGGCTATCAGACTGCATTCTCTCAACTAGCCTTTGCTGGAAAGAAAGAACATGATCCTGTAGGTCAAATGGTCAACAATCCTAGAATCCATCTGGCACAGTCTCTCCACAAACTGTCTACAGCATGCCCAGGCAGGGTAGGTGACTTGTGCACTTGCATGCTGAAGCTGCTTTCTGCAGAGAAGAAATGCCTTTGTGAGCATGGGTCTCTTTGCTAATGTTTGATAATCAGCAAAATGAAGTAGGTTGTAACTAGAATGCAGGACCTTGCTGTGTTTCATTCGTTATTGGAACATAGCTTTTGTAAGGTTTTTCCTTTGGAGCCTTAGAAAGGCCTTATTTTCACAGCATTTAATTTTGCTTAAATGTGCCATTTTTACAAAGAAAATTTACCCACTTGATTGTCTATAATACTTGTCTTGAGTTCGATTAATTGCATGTACTCGGGGAATTCAGGCAACTCATCTAAAATTACACAAGCTGAGTGTACAGTTAACTCTTTTAGCCGATCTTTGTTTTGTCCAAGATTTGGGTAAGTAAAGATTGCCTCAGAGCTACTTTCCCCTGGATAACTGCTGCTCAGTGCCTGACTTTGTGCCACATGTGTTTGCAGGAGCCAGCAGTGGGCTAATGTGTCACTCACACCTCTGCTCCACCCTATGCTTTCAGGTTCTTTCCATGCTGAGCACCAACCTGAATGCAGAAGCATTGCAGTATCTCCAAGGATACCTCCAAGCTGCAAGTGTGAGTCTGCTCTGAGCTGCAGATACTCCGCAAGCAAGATCAAAAGCTGGTTTGTTATGCAGAAAGTTGACACTGACTTTTTTATAGCAGAGCTCAGACAAAATGAAAAAAGCTGCTTGAAATTGTATTGCAGATTCCATCTTGAAAAAGATAAGTGTGGCTTTTAGCTGAAACTGAAGAATTTGATGGTTTGTGTACTCATAGATAAAGGTGGCTAACTTCCATTCCCAGTTTAATTTCAAAGGGAATAGTCATAGCGGTTTGTTATGGGATTTATTTGAAATCTGCATCTGCAGTGTTTGGATAATATTTGGAATTGTGTGGAGAGCACTGGCTGTAGAAACTCACTTCAGTCACTAAAATTCCTTTTCATTTTAATGTTGTCCTTTGTATTTCTTTTGTCTTTCCTTAAACTTTATCTAAATTGTGAATAAATAAGAAGTACTTGTTTTAAATGCCTGTCACTGTGCGCTTACTGTTTTAGAAGAGTGTAGCTGTTTTAAAAAAGAGGTTTTACACTTAGGATAGAATATAAAATAGTGAGACTGTGAGGATTTTTCTTTAAATAATAGCTTAAGTACATTGTAGGATCATACAGAGCAGATCTAAAACTTTGGGAAAAGGACAGAGTTATTGTCACTCGATACCAACAGGCACATCTCTCCTGGAACAGGTCGTATTAGTACCATGCAGTGAGGACTGGTGATCCTCCCTGGAAGCAGGGATCAGGCTCTAGGTGGGGTTTTCCTTTTATATTAAAACTAGAGCAGTGATCTTGGAGTTTAGTTTAACTCGGATGTTCTCCCTGTCTCCTCATAAATGTACTTAATAGGTTTGCTGGCCTTGGGTTCGAAGTGCATCAGTTGAACTCCTGGTTGTGGCTGTTGCAGGGAGCAGGTAATGCCTGAGCTTTGTTAGTTAGTTGGCCACAGACATTCTGCGGGTGACTTGAATTAGGACTGGTGTTTTGTATTTGCATTAGTTAATGCCTGGTGGAGCTGGGCCTTGTGTGCTTGCTCTGAGGAGCATCTGCCTTCATCCTGTTGAGGAGCTGTGCTGTGTTCCAGGTGGCCAGAGTGCCTGGCAGCAGGAATGCCACAGCCAGGCTGGAGCCACAGGGACATGTGTGTCATCTGCAAGGAGCTGAACCAGCCTCAGATATCAGTGTTAGTGGAGCTGGGGTCATTCAAAACCTGTGGGACAAAGGGATACTTGGAGTTCTGCTCTGCAGCTTTGCCTTTTTCCATGGATAGTAGAACAGTTCTAGAGAATTGCAGACTTTTCCCTGTCAGCCTCAAGGAGTGAAACTGAACTTGGTACCGGTGGCAACATGTCAGGAATGTGATGTGCTCCTTTGCATGTCCTCATGTCCTTTGCTGCCCGTCCTGCACGTGCTGGGAGGGACTCTGTGCCCCCAGCAGCATTCCAGGGCTCACCTGACATCACCTCATTTGTGCACTTGAAACTATGCTGAGATACGTAAGGGAACAGATTTTTCTTGTTTTACCAGTATGAGCATGGATGGAACTGGACAGGATTCACAGCAACAAGCCAAAACCTTTTTGAAAAGTAGCCAAAGAAAAATCAGCTCTGAATGGGAAATTATTAGTGAATCTTGATGTTCCCTGTCTTGCACTCCTTGCAACGTGTGACTTTGTTGTTGGATAGACATTCCATGTGAGTAAGTGCCTAAGTGACTTCAGATCAACAGATACCATCCATATTTGTACTTCAGTCAGAGCTGGGTTACTCAGACTGTGGCTGTGGCACCATCAGTGACATGTTCCTTGGTCCCAACACATTCTGCAGGTTTTGTGAGGTGTGGAGGGTTTGTACAGAGAGCTTACGCTTCAGGGCAGTGAACTGCTTAGTGCAGTACAGACCACTGCCATCAGCAGTGCCTTCCCTACCTAGAGGAGGGACCTCCCTGGTCCTTCTGACACCTCCTCAGGTTTCAGAAGGCAAAGTTCCACCTACATTTCTCTGTTAATTTTGTGGAAGCTGATGCAAGCAATGTTATAACAGTTTTTTGCAAGGTTGTCAAACCCCTCTAGGCCAGCCTCCCTTGTTGGATGGTTGGGCAAACTCCAGTTTCTTTGGAAAGCTCAGGCTGGGAACTCCTGCTATCAATAGAGCTCCTGAGGATTTGGAAGAATCTAATTCTGTGTTCAGACAGTGAACCTCCTGCCTGTCACTGAGATCTCTACAAACAAGGAGCCAGTTCTTTCAGCTGGTAATGGTAGAAGATCATTCAAATTCAAGTGGAAAAATGTTACTTGATTCTTTCTGAATATGAAGTGGCCAAAGAAACACCTATTTTGGGATCTTTTGACACCATGGAACTCTAATCTGCTGTCCTTTTAAAAAGTCTACTTACTGATTTATGATTGCCAGCTTGTAAGTAATGTTCTGAGGCTTTTGTAGCAGAAAAAAATATCTTGTTGCCGGTTTAAAAACCCAAAAACCAAATCCCCCTCAAGACCAGTGTGTTTTCTTGGGCTATGATGGGGCCACAATACTCCCAGCATTACTGCACATTGGCAGCACATACTAAAGCAAAGTTCTGTTTCTCTATTTCTTCGTGTACATAAGTGTGAAGAGTCACGCTCCCACTCAGACAGACATCTCCTTCTAGCAACTCTGTGATGAGGCCACCAGACCTTGATTTTTAAGACAGCTTGAGCCTTTCTATTTTATAAAAAGTCTCTTCTTGTTTAATCTGATGCATAAAGAAGAGTGGACAAGTCTTTTGAACGTTTTTGAATAACTAATGATCATTCATATGATAGAGGAGTAAATGTCCTTCAAATGAAAGAACAAATGTGTTGGATATTTGATGTGGTGTGCCAAGTGTTCCTTGGGCCTTTGAATTACATGTGTATCTGCTTTAACTGTGTTCAGTTTTGTGATCTGGCTGCAGATACTTTTTGTCTCAGTTGTGCAGGTATTACACTTAACCAGACAATCACGGTTTTCTGGAAAAAGAGGACATAAATCTGAATTTTACTGTAACTCAATCTGGGAAAAAACAAAAGCTAGCTTTGGAATTCCCTGTCTCCACATAACTTTCTACGAAAAACTCGCACTAATGTTCTATTACAGGCAACACTGAGCCTTGCAGAAGTGATTGCACAGCATCTGAAATTTCATTTCCTTCTGAAATGTGACTGTTGCTGGCTTGGAATAATAAAAGCATCTAACAGCATGTATTATTACACAAGAGACTGCAAGAACACGTGACTAGGTCTTTAAATGTGATGTGGGATATATGTCTATGTACTTCTATACTGGAGAATGTCTTTCAATGCTACATTGTTGATTTTCAGTATGTGATGTATTTCCTTTATGGTGTCTTTGGGATCCATGTCAGTCTGAAATGCAGAAATGGATATGAAGTTTCAGGTATATTGGGTATATTAGGTGTATTTTATTCTCTTGCTTTTGCTGTGTTCCTCCCCACAAACTGAAGCCTTTTGCAGTCTCTGTGGAATCCAGTTCCCTGTGATCAGTCAGTAAATGCTGGGGGCTGAACAATGGCAGAAATTGCTAATTGCAGTTGACTGATGCCATAGGGGTAAGTGCCACCATGTGACTTAAAATGTATTTTTACCTATTGAGAAAGATAAAATATTTCTGACCCCAAAGGTTCTCTTGGTATGTTTTCCTGCCAGGGTGTTCTGTCACGCCCAGCACAGCTGGGCTGCAGCTCCTGCAGGGCTGCTGTGAAAGCAGTTGTGCCACTGTGAGAACTTCTGTGGGTTAAGAAAAGGGTTGGTTTTGAAACATTTAATGACACTTGACTTAAAAAACTTAATGATGATGAATTTAAATCCTGTGGGACATTTTCCTTGCTCCAGTGCCTGGGCAGGGACCCCCTGCTCTGTTGGGAGTTGCAGTGCAGCTGCACCCACATCCCTGCTCTGGCAGGAGCTGCGGGTCCTGCAGCACCAGGACCGTGCCTTAAGGCTCTGTGTGTGAAACCTGGAATGTTTCTAGAAATCAGAGACTTCAGTCATGGCAGGCCGGGAGTTTTGCTTTCTTAATGCAAAATGTATACAGTCGTCTCTGGGCTTGGCTGTGCAGGGGTTCAGTGCAGGTGGTGGTTGCAGAAGTGCAGCAGAGACAAGAGCAAGTGAGAGCTGTGGGGCAGGTGGTGACAGCTTACTGCACTGGGGTAGACGCAAAGCGGGCACACTACAGGTGCACACGGAGCTGAACAGGTGTGGCTCGCACTCCTTTCAAAGGGACCCTTCCGATTCCGAGCTGGCGCTGGAGTGGCGTTGTGCCGTGCCTGAGTGCTGGGTGAGCTCCTGCCAGCTGTGCGCAGCTGTGCTCTCCGGGGTGGGGGCTTTGCAGGTCTGGAATTAGCGGGTTTACGTGTGGATCTTTCTAGGGTTGGCATCACTTTTCCTTCCCACCCGCGCGTTTTGAAATTTGAGGTTTTTGTTTGTTAAATGCTTATCCCTGGGTGCGTTGGTGACATCTGCGCTACCTCCTGCTTCGACCCCGCCCTGGCCCTTCTGGGTGACAGCCCGTGCCCATCGCGCCCGGCCCCGGCACTGGCTGCGTTGGTTCGTCTCCCGTTTCTTTTCCCAGAACGCAGAGATGCAGAGGAAAAGGTGCGTTCTACAGAGACGCCGCGCTCCGTGCGCGGAAGGAGCCTGCGGGCGGCGGCGGGCGGGCCCGGAACCAGCGGCGGATCGGCG
>VZRL01002076.1:339267-371424 GCA_013397895.1 Origma solitaria
GCAGGGCCCCCCGGCTGAGGGGCCGCGGCAGCAGGGCCGCTTCAGCTGCCGGAGCCCCGGGGGGCGGCGGCCGTTGCGCCCCGCGGAGTGCCCGGGGTCCCGCAGCGCTCCCGCGCCGCGAACCGCGGGGCACATCGCCGTGCCACAGCTGCTGAGCCCGAAGCAGCCTGCTCGGGCTGCTGGGACAGCCCCTGAGGATGCGGTGACAGCAGTGGGGACAGCGCCAGCCCCTCCTGCCCGGGCTCCCCAGCACGCCGGCACAGCTGAGCAGGGGCAGCGCCGCCTTTGCCCTCCTTCCCACCGGCTCTGGCAGCTGTCGCTGCTCCAGGATCACTTCTCCATGTTTCCTCAGAAGAACGCTGGTTTTTTGGGAGATGTAAAGCAACAAGTTCCATTTTAACCTTTCCAGTGCCTCTGTCTGTCCTAGAGACAGTGCAGGATTTGGGTTGTCCATCCATGGATGCTGTACATAGTAATGTCAGAGCCATTTTTGTGATGCATTCATCTGTTGGGTATTTTTGTCATTGCTTTTCTGGCAGGTTTAAGGCATACCTGGGAGGAACATCCTTTGGAATGTCAGTGAAGGCTAGGGGTGTGTGTATATATACATATATATATGTATATGTGTGTGTGTGTATATATATATATATATATGAAATAAAGTATCTGAATGAAGTCTGTTTGCTTTTGGAAGGGTATATGTATAAAATCTTTTTTCTTTTAACTAGAACATGAAAGTGTACTGCACAGTTCCCTTGCTCAAACTGGAAGAAATGTTTTGGGTTTGTTTTTTTTTAATACTAGTGGACAGGAGAACTTGAGTTCTAATTATGCAGCTGTGGCTGCAGTGTAATAAAATGATTTCTGATTTATCTGTTGATTATCTCATACATGCAACAAACTTGTTTGTTCTAACTTTTACAGAGATTCACTGAAAGTCTGTCACATCTTGATGAGAATGTAAAGAGTAAAGAGGTGGAATTTTTTACTATATTTTCTAATTTCTGAAGTTGGATCAGAAACTTATTTCAAAATTCTTATAACAGGGTGTATGCAAGAAACGATTCTGATTTTATATTGTTATTTTAAGTAGCCACTCTTTCGTTGTTCAGAGTTTTTCATAACACCATGAATCATGTTTTCACTATCAGTACAAGTCAGTCAAAATGTGTTTTGTGGCAAAATTTTTCATAGGTTGAAGTAAATTTGGAGGAATGTGACTGTACAACGTGAGAACAAAATTGGAAATTGCTCCATGCCTTTCAGATCTTCTTGAAGAATAGCAACTTTATTTTGGAGTCGAATGAACGTTCAAAAACCCCTTTTTCTCGATCCTTTGTCCAGGATCCTTGCTGGGGGGTGGTTATTTCTTTAGAGGTGCTACAGATGCCCTGGGACAGTGAAGGAGATCTCAGCATGTTGCCTCTCAGCAGTGTCTGAGGGTTTTGTGACCTGTTCTACTGCAGGGAAAAAAACCGAAATCTGTGGTCTATTTCGTCACAACACTGAGCTAGAAGTAAACAGTTAAGTGTTCATTTATTATATCACTTCATGATTTATCAATTTGCATTTTGTTTGGAACTGTCTGGTTTTTGTGTATGTTTGCTAGTTCCCTCTTTTCCTTCAGCTTTTACTTTCAAGTTTTAGCTTTTTTTTGTCTATTAATAATCCATATCTTGGCTCCCAGACTACTTTGCGTAACATTTAATGTTTGTGACTTGACAAAAAGAGCAGCATCTTTTTCTACAATCAGTGTTACTTTTGAGATGGACCTTGTCTTGCTGAAATATTGCAGAAGATTTATCTAGAAGAAAACATTGTTCTACCAGTGTTTTACATTTTGTGCAAATAGCCTTAAGTCTGTAAAATTTAGTCATTGTTTATCAATTTAGAGTGAGTATTTATTTAGACTTTCCAGGTGTAAGAAGATACTTTTAAACACTGTTGCAGCAGCTTGAGAATTTTATGATGTATGTTACAAAGCCACTCCTGATGTGGGTTTCTCAAAGTTATTTTAGGTAACAAAGCATCCCAACAAACCTCCTAGAGTTTGTGGAAATTTATTTTTTATGCCTCAGTGTAGTTGAATGTGGGACAAAAGAGACTCAGCCACCACATTGGAGTTATTTAAAACTCCTTAAAAACAGGAGGAGAGAGGAAATTGTCCTGTTCGCTGTTTTACCTAGGAGTGAACACACTGATGTATTCCCAGTGTGCATACGAGCAGAGAAAATGTTGTTCACTGGTGGGTCTGTGTGGGGGGTGACCATGAATTCTGGTGTGAGCTGGGCCTGGTCCCTCTCACACTGCTCCAGATTGTCCTGCCTGGCCACGCAGGGCAGGGCTTTGGGCTCGGGGCTGTGCTGCACACCTCCTTCAGCTCTGTGAGCTGACCCCCCGGTACTCACACCCTTTGGCAGGGTTGGCCTTGGGGTTCGTGTTCTGGTTGCCCATCTGTGAAATGAGGATAAATGAACTTTCCTGCTTGGGAAGTTTCTTGTTGGTAAGGGACAAGGAGCGTATGTGCCTTGCTCTGGCTGCCATGGGGTGGTGACTGCCCTGGTGCACAGTGTCATGGAGCATCTGCTCTTCAGAGAGGAATTAGTGGTTCATTTAACATCTCATTTCCTATAGCCAAACCTGCTTCTTGGGTATTGTTTGTCACATGGTTTTTATTTGGTGATGTCAGAAGCCCTTGTAATATGAACTCGATGGCTATGTCTGGCATTTGTCCTGCTCTGGCTGCCCTGCCTGGTGCAGGTGGGGCAGGAGCAGTGAGTGTGTGCACACAGGGTGAGAATGGGGGGCACGGCTGCTTCCCAACCAGAGTGTGAGAACCCACAGCCCTCCAAAGAGCAGGACACCGTTCCCTATGGTGGTCCTGGCAATCAATAAAACCTGTTTCTTTGAGGGTTTAGTCTCTTGTATTTGCAAGTGGTTTCTCAGAGTTCAGAGCCAGTCTGTGGCAGGACCCATGTGAGATCCTGTGCTGCCAGACCTGTTGTCTAACAGCAACCAGGCCTTTGTGTGCCCTGGCTAAGAGACAGAAACGTGCTGGTCCAGCCAGGTGCACAGAAGTGTGTTTAGTCTGGGGAATGTGGCCTGAGAGGGACTCAGAGTGAAGTGGTCCATCCATCCCTCTGCGGTGTCAGGTGTGCCAGCCTCATCCTTGGTGGATGTCTATCAATGACTTAAAGCTTGCCACCAGTGGGGCACCCCTCTGCCACCCAAAGCAGGGAACTTCATTGCCACCAGTAATATCAGAAGGGGTTTTCTTGATGCACTTTTAAGCCTTTTGCCTCTCGTTCTGTCACTTTAACCACAAATAACAGATTGTTCTTTTTCACTCCAAAATTCTTTTAAGTAAATGAACTTCTGGTTCTCAGGCCCCAGTCAGCCCTCTCCTCTTCAGAATATACAAGTTCAAATCCTTTAGTAGTTTCCTATAGGTTATATTTCTCGGAAGCTGAGTGTTTTGGGCTTTTCCTGCTCTGATTGTCAGGGAGGCTGAAGCCTGGTCCCCATGTGGGTGCAGTGCTCCAGCTGAGGGCTCAGTGTCTGAGTGCAGAGCGTGACTTTTGCAGACCTCACTTGGGCTGCTTCTTCATTGCTGCATCTCAGGATGGTGAGGGCTTTTTCTAAAGCAGCCTCTCAGTGCTGGCTTGTGTTGGGAGGTTGTGTTGGTTGTTCTCCACTCTGCTGGTGCCCATCAGTGGTGTCTGTGCCATGGTTACCAGTGGGCAGTGCCTGCCAAGCACCTTGCACTTGTTCTGCTGAAGTCGAGGGGTTCATTCTTGGCAGGGCCACCAGGGATGGCTGGAGGAGAAAATTCCATTGTCTTGATGCAACTTGGTCTTGACCGTGCCTGCAAATACTATCCATTTCCTTGTTTTTCAGATGCTCGGTTTAGCCTCCACAAAACCCTCTGGAAGAGAAGTTGAACCGACTGTAATCCTCTTGTGTTCCTTCTTCACTCTCCTGTTGGTAAACAACAGGTGCGATGCCTGCCCGTTTCAGGCTCTGCATCCTCCTTTGTTCCAGCAGGAGAGCTGCTCGTAGTTCCAGAAGTCATCCTAAGAGTTTGAAATGCCTGTCTGAAGTAAATTCAAGAGCTCTGTCTTCTTCCAAGCTTTACCAAGATTGAGATCTCCCCCATTTTGTGGCGGGTAGTGATGTTGCTGGCATCTGCACGCAGTTGGCTTAGGCATGGAAAAGAGGGATTAAACACTTTGTGCTATATTTGTAAGCAGAATAAAATAGGTTTTGATTTCCATTTAGAGCAGTCCATGCAGTGACAGGTTTCATATGCAGCACTGAGATAATTTTATTCTAAAATGGTTTTAGCCTATTTGTAAGCGAAATCACTAGATTGGAAATGTAGCCAAAAGGTAGAATTTGTATCAGTTTTTGCAATTAATAACTACCAGAGTTTTTCGGTTTGTGCTTGCTTTTGGTTTGGCTTTGTGAATTGGTCTGAGTCTAATTTTAGGAGCTGATCTCTAGGGCTCTTAGGAAGAAGAGCCTCACTACAGAAAGAAAATTGGCAAGTGACTCTTATAATTCTGCAAAGAACATGATCGTGAGATTCCACTGCTTGGGTGAGAAACATCACTTGGGGCTGGGGAAAGAGCAAGAAGATTCTTGGATCAGTTTGGAAATTCTGCTTGGAAAAGCAGCTCCATTGAGCAGTTTGTCAGTGGTAATGGAAGGGTCGTACAAGTCCTTGTGATCAAAGGGATGAGGCAAACTCAGTGTAGGATGGGATTTTCTACAGAAGATCTTTTTGTGGCTTTAGCAAGCAAAATGCTAACTCTCTGTTTTTTCTTTTAGGCATTCTCCATCATAAATATCCTGTTCAGAACTAAATACAAATCTTCACTCTCTGGATCTCCTAAAGGTACTGGAAACTTACTTAAAACATTAAAGTTTCTTACCTTTTTATCTGCATCATATTAAAAAAGTCACCAGTTGTTGTAAAACATGATTATCCACAGGAAGTGTTTGATTTTTGTTTGTTCCTCTATCTGCAACTCCAGTGTGAATTGTAACACAAAAAAGGCCCAAGAAAACTTGTATCTAAAAATGTTATATTCTTTCTTTTATATTTGAAGATTTTAATTTCTTGTTGGCTGAGTGGCCTGACCATGCTGACATCTTTGTGCATTTCTTTGGTTACCTTAGTGATGCCTGAACTTTGCATTTTAATGTGTTCAAAGTTTCTGGGAATGTTCCAGGCATTGATGCACGAAAAGAAAATAAAAATCTAAAAACAAGTGATAAGCAGTCCTCTGTCATCTGGAAATCCATTGAAGTTTAGTGGTGTCCGTGGGTCACTGAGTTGTTTGATGGCAGCCACCCCCACGGTGAGGGTAACCTTCTAGTGCAGCGCTGTTTTGGGAGCACTTAAAATATTCCTATATGAGTTAGCAAAAAGTAACTGTGGAAGGGAGCAGTTCTCTAATTAGCTCCTGGCTCAGATGGAGTGAATAAAATCTTTGTTCTTTCACCTGTCTTGGATGTCTGAGTGGGCTTCAATTCTAGCAGTGCCTTGAGTCTTGTGTAGGGATCAGTTACTTGTGCCAGTACATGTCTTGAAAAGTTTGAAGTAGCTAACCCCTGATTACATGGAAAAATCCCCCGAAATTCTGCCATCTTTGTGGCATCTCTGTCCCCTGAAACAGCCTTTATGAGATGTTAGCTTCAGCTTTCTCAGTTATGGCATGTTTTTCTTGGATAGTTAGTTTTATAAGCCTGTTATATGGTAAAGGGCATATTTCTTTGTAAAAGCCCTGTAAACCCTTTCAGAATCCCCAAAGAACCTGTAGTTAAATGTGTCATGATGGACAATGAGTTCTTTGACCTGGTGGAAATATTTCCCACAAATCAGCTGAAGGATTGTTGCCTGCACAGGTAGCTGTGAATGCAGACACAAGTTCCGGTGTGTTTTGTCAGATGTTCTCTGGAGCTGTCTCAAGCAGGAGGATGTGCCCTCGAGTCCGGACAGGTTTTTGTGAGTGAGGGCTGCGCTGTGTGCGGGGTGCCCCTGAGAGCAGGGCTGTGTGAGGAGGAGCTGGGAGTCCTGGGCAGAGCTGCGCTGTCTGAGCTCTGCTCTGAGCCTCTCGGGGGCTCTGCCAGGAGCAGCCAAAGCAAACTGGGCTGTCCTCGTCAGGGACCTCCCTGGCTGGGCAAGCAACCCCCGGCATTGGGCACTGCTCTTGTCTGCATCACACCACTGCAAAGCCACTTTCACATACGTGTTTTGAAGCTGAAACCTGGTTCCCTAAAACCAGGCAGTGGCAAATACGTGAAACATAGTGCCTTGCTTTAAAAGTAAACTGCATGTAGAAGTTTTCTGAAAACAATGTCAGACTTCCTTTCCGGCATGATCTGAAACATCCCGATGTTTCTGACTTCAAAAGAACAACTTTTGGTGTTGTGTTCTCAAAATGGGTGGCTAAAAACTGTAACTTCAGTTACATAGACATTACTCTTCAGCAGGAAAGGAGAAATTGCTTTTTTTCATTGCAAGACTTCATTGCATTTCTTCATCTGCAAGACTTTGGTATAGTCTTTGCTAGGCAGTTATTGTTGTGTTATATTTGAAAATTTTCAGTGATTCTAGTGGTGCTTTTGGGAACAAAACTTAGTGATTGTAAAGTTATTACCATGGAGTCTTATTCTAAATACTTTACTTCTTTGTCTTATGATTTCTTGGGTGTTCCTTTAGACAGACTCTCAAATACCACTCTCACAGTTGCAATGCACCCAGTGTGTAGCTGTTGCAAATTCAGTAGTCAAATACAGGATTTGAGTATAATCTGCATATGTGTCTTCTGGACTAATGAGATCTGAACTGTTTTTGCTTTCTAGTAAAAACAAAGTTATCCAGGTAGTAGTATGATAAGTCTGACATGTTTATGATGGTTTTTTTCCAAAGTAAAAATACTCCAGATGGTAGATTTGGTGGCGTATCTGTTTCCCAGTAGCTTCTTACCTCTTATTTAATAAATAATTAAATCTTTCTGTCCATGAATGAGTTAGTCTTGGTTCTCCTCTTAGGCTTGTTTTGTCAGTAACTAGCTAAAAACTTCTCTCTGACTCATTGCTGCTCCTCTCACATTTGGAAATCCATTCACAGGTTCAGAATTTGAAGCTCACAGAGCACTAGTGGAGCTGTGTTGCTACTAATAGCCCCCTGGTTGTAGCTGGAGCAGTGATTTCTCCTTTTCACCTATAAATTAGGAAAGAATAAACCTTTGCTTGCTGCCCTGATCAGATCTGCAGATGCTCAGTGTGTGTGTGCATGTGTGAGTGCCTTTGTGTGCAAAATGGATTTACTTGGCTGTAAAATGTATTTTTAATTAATAAATTGATATGTGGCCTGTAAGTGGATATGGACAGCTGACCTGTTCATGTCTATTTAGGTTCCACTGGCTGAACATGAAGATAATTTTGCATCCATGTGTAAAAGAAATCTAATACTAATTTGTCAGCCCAGGAAAGATCTGTCACAGCCCTGCACAGACTGGGGCGCGTCCTGCGCTTTCAGGGGGTTTCCTAAACGGCCGTAGGAGCCCATGAGCACTTCCAACACTTGTTTATAGTGCTGCAAGACTAAGTGACTCTAAATTGATGCTTGAACTGTGACTGAGGCATGTCTTGACTTAAAGAGAAGTAACCTTTAGAACACATGTAGCTTATACAATTTATGAACTCTTACATTTGCTTTTTCCAGCCAGAGCCCCTTTGGCATTTCCTGCTGGACTCCAACTTCTTCCCCCTCATAAGTGGCTTGGCATTTTTGGTGATACTGGGGGAAAATTTTATGATAATAATAAAGGATGTATGCTCTAAATAGTTGTTTTGTAAAGACTGCATTTATTTCTTGCCCTCAAAGTGAAAAAGTTGAACTTCAAATGGTAGAATGCATGAAATGTAATTTGTTTGTGGAAGTTGCTCTTTGTTTAGTGTATAACCAGTATCTCTGGGTGTCAGTAACAGGATTTGCTTTCTAAGTGGGTTCAGTGGTGGGGAAAAGAGATGGGCAGTAATGAACAAGTATAAGTAAAGCTTCTGTACTACTCTTTTATAAATGAAAGAGGTGTGAAACACGATGGGGCATAAGGGTGGAACTGTGCTGTGCAAACTGCGTGTGTGAGTGACGAATGGGACCGAATGGGAGCAATGGGTGCTTGTTTGAACACTGTTTCCCCTTTCACTGATGGAGGAATAATTTCAGTAGATTGTTAGTTAGAGAATGCTAAATATTTACTATAATCTATTTTTCATCTTCACATTTTAGGTCAGCAATTTGGCTTCCAAAATTGGAATTTGTCTGCATTCAAAGCTGTTTGCCTACAGTAATCTTCTCTGGTTGGAAGTGAACATGTCTCAAGTTCAGATTCAGAATCCTTCTGCTGCCCTTGCAGGGAGCCAAATATTGAATAAAACCCCATCTCTTTCACAGCCTTTGAGTATTCCTTCTACTACCAGTTCTTTGCCCTCTGAAAATGCAGGCAGACCTATCCAAAACTCTGCTTTGCCCTCTGCTTCAGTTACATCCACCAATGCAGCTGCAGGTAAGATAGAGAGTCAATAACTGTATATATTTTTAATGCTTATAGTTTGGCATGATATATTCTCAATGTCTTGCACCTACACATAATTTAAAAGTAATACTTATCCATCTTCCTATGGAATGAAATCTGTTTGAGATGGGTAGAAGCAACTTTTACACAAAGTTCCAGCAATTAATTGATATGTTTGTAATAGTAAAGAATATTTCTAATTGTATGACATTAAATTTTTTAAACATTGCTATCTATCTTTTCTACCAGCAGTTTGTTTTAAATATAAAAAAGTGTTGTTTGAAATAATTTGTTTAGTTCTATTATCTTCAGTTCTTTCATGACCAGTCTAATGATAAATATGTTATGCTAACAAAATGCGATAGAACATATAGAGGGTAATAAATAAAAAATAGCTAATGGGGAAAATAGGAGAAGAAAAAAGAAATTAATTGAGTTTTGAAATTGTTCAAAGCAAGTGGTAATGATGAATACTTGGAAGATTTTGTCCTTGAAATGTACTAGGTAAAATGCAAACTGTATGCAGGAGTCTTCCTACTTCATCCTTCTGGCTTGCATTAGAACCTTGAATTTGATGAGGATGCCTTTTAGGCATGGGCATTGCTTGGAAATCCCAGAGTTCAATAGATTGTTACCAGTTTGACCAGTGAGCAAAGCGCCTATTCCAGCATTGCAGACAACTAGATACTGAGCCACTGAGATTTCTTTCTTTAAGTAAAATTTGTAGTACTAGAGTTCAGAGTTATCAGTTCATTTATCTGATCTTACATAACCTTTCAGCTCCTTCAAACATGGCAAACCCCAAAGAGAAAACCCCCATGTGTCTTGTGAATGAATTAGCCCGTTTCAACAAGATTCAGCCCGAGTATAAGCTTCTGAGTGAGCAAGGTCCAGCTCATTCTAAGGTAAACGTTCATACAAGTTTCTTATTGCTGCTGCTCATGCTTTCACCTTCAGGAGTGGAAAGGCAAAGTGTGTGCTTTTGGTGCAAGATAATCCAGAGTAATGGAGAGGAAAGGGAAGCCCTGAGAGCATCGATGGTAGGGAAGTGTGAAGCTGGTACCCGGGAACGAAAAAGTCGGGTTCCCAAAATGTCATGTGAGCTTCCAGGTGTGAAGGAGTTGGCATTTACAGAAAGTATTGGAATAATATTCAGAGCATTTGTTCAACTGTGTTTCATTCACCTATGGGCATGTAGAAGCTTTTCTGGTACAGTGTGAATTTAACTTTCTTCAAACTGCTGAAAAATATCTTTAAAGAACCCTTCAGAGGACTGAAGCAAGAGTGGAGTTATGAGGCACAGAGAAGGGAGGATTTCCAGGCTGCTGTTCAGTGACATGGGCACAGTAGCTCCCCGGGGGCTGTCACCTCTCCCCACACTGTGATCTGTGTTTTTAGCCTGTCAGCTCTCCTGCACGATACTTGCCAGCTACAATTGTTGTGAAATTCTTAGTTCAGTAATCGGGAAAATCCTCTTGGTAAGTGTTGAAAATCTGGAGGTGACATGGGAGTTGAGAGCTTGGATTACCATATTCTCAACTCGTGCATCGCTGAAAGACTCAGTGTTTTGTGTTAGAGGGTCTAATAAACTGTGTGAATTGTGAAGCAGCTTTTTACAACATTCCTGTTTCTGGTTTTGAGGTGTTTACAGTGCAGCTGACTCTTGGGGACCAGCATTGGGAAGCTGAAGGAACTAGTATTAAAAAAGCGCAACATGCAGCAGCTGCCAAAGCTTTGGAAGGGACAAAATTCCCTAAGCCTACAGCTCGTCCATCTCGTAGTGAAGGCAAGAATCCAGGTATATGCCACAACAAACTGATTTTAAAAAAATTACACATAGGGAGAATACACCTTTCTGCTTGTGGTATGTATTGAAGTTGTATAAAGATGAATAAAAACTGTGACTTTACCTGTTTAACAATGGCAATTGTCAGGATTTGTGAGAACTTCATCTTGATTTAATCTTTGATTGCTGTAGGTAACATGATAAATATAATCATATTAACAAGTTAAAAGTATATTTTTTTCCATCAAATCATTCTGGCTTGAAGAACCTGCTGCTTGACTTACTGTTTTGTGTTGTAACACTTTGGGAAATCCTGGAAAAGATGTTTATCCTAATCCTAAAAAAAACCCTAATTAAAAAAAGAAGAATACAACAAAAAAACTACATGAGGAATTTGGTAATTGCAAAGAATCGTCTTTTGCATGGGCTGATAAATGAGTTACATAATTCTGACAGGGTAATTCAAAAGCTGGACAAAAAAGACTTCTTTAGAAATGTTAATTTCAAAAAACTCAGAGAAATTTATGTTGTGGGAAATTGGATCGGAACTTTGAAATTTGCATAATTTGTACTTTAAGTATTTGTATTGATTTGTGTAAAAGCATTGAAATTGTAGTTTGCTCCGTTTAGTGAACTTCTTATGTTATTAAGATTGTTTTTAAGACCCCTTTAAAATCTAAAATTTTGTAGGCACTTGTCTTCACATCTCAGCTGCACACGTGAGTGCTTTGCCTGTAGCCCAAAGGTTTGGGACAGCATTAGTGTGTTCGGCAAGGGTTAAAATTTCTCTTTGGTGCCAGCTGTGTTCTGGTATCACCTCAATTTGTTCTTTAGAAACACTTTACACAGTCAAGAGCGAGAATATAAAAAGCTAGCTAGTACTTATTTTGTCTGTGCATGTTTCATGGTTTCCTTTTCTTTTGGCAATTTCCTTGCACCAGACCTCTTGTGCTACAGTACAACTGATTGCTAAGCCAGTGAGACCTGTGATAGAAAAAATGACACTCATTGACTGTTCTTTCTCCAGTGAGAAAGGACTGGGAGACAGTTCTTCATCCTCAGGATGCCAGCACTAAGAGAAATGTTTTAGCCCTCAGTAGCAGTTTGCTTGCCTTTTGACAAGGCCAATTGCAGTTTGAAAGTGAAGAGTCATAAAAACCCTTCTCAGGTCATTGAGACAGAGAAACGTTTGATCATTCTCAGTAAACAAGAGACACAGAAGGGATGTAGCATGTCTGGTAACTTAAAAGTATTTTTTGGAAAAGAAATTTTCTGTGGACCACGTTGTTAGATACGCTGTAAACGTAAGTAAATTAGCAGCTTCAGAAATGAAAAGCAAAACTAAAAAAAACCCAAAGCAAATCCAAAGAGAGCTCCCAGTAAAATTCACTTTTTTGTAACAGGATTTGTCACAACTGTACCAGGTTGCTAATTTAGTGTGCATCATATGGACTTACTCTCTTTGTGTTCATTAGCAGTTTTGTTTGGAATTCAGTCATTTAAGGTACTTTTGCACGTGGCGAAAGTTGAACTTGTTTTTCCCTGCTGTGAGACAGCAGTGAGAGTTGAAATTGTCTCAGTTCCTTGTGACAAGCCTTTCTATTCCTTTTCATTCAGACAGTGTAACCCCCACGGTGGAGTTGAACGCACTTTGCATGAAGCTGGGGAAGAAGCCCATGTACAAACCCATCGACCCTTACACAGGCATGAGATCCACCTACAACTACACCATGCGAGGTGGTACCTACCCCCCACGGTAGGTGCTGGCTCGGGGGCTGCAGGCTCCTGCCTTCGAACCTCTGCTCTCCCCTGTGCCTCCATGCTGGCGTCTGAAAAGTGGCTGTGTCCCCTTGCAGGGACTCTCAGCTGAGCTGTGGCCGGCTCGTGAGGCAGCAGCTTCGGAGAAGTACACCCACCCATATCTCTAGTTTGCCTTACTTCCAGTGCTTTATTTCCTCGGGGTGGGGCAAGGGAGCAGGACCGAAAGTTGAAGTGTTTTTGAGGGTATTCAGGTATAGCAGCTTCATTAAGCAAATAGCTAAATATTAGGTAAATATTTCTTGCATTTCCTTTCTGTGTAAACGAAGAGGTGAAGAAAATTTTGGATGCTTTTTCTGTAACTATTTAAATTAAAGTTGCAGTTTGAAGAATTTTATATAGGCATAGGAATTTAGAATTCAAAACTTCCTGGCCTGCCAAGTCTGTAAAAGTGCAGTTATGTTGTTTTTGTGTGGTACTTGGTCAGAAACGTATTCTATCGTAAAACCGGGAATGTCAATATTAGTTTCAAAGGTCGCTCACTAAATTCTTTTAGGCTCTAAATCAAAATTTGGCTTTTTAAAACCAGTGCTTCAGTGCTGAGTTGTGGTTACCGATATCCAAGAGATTGACCCATGTCTAACTTAGGTGTCTGTTTACTTTGTAGGCCAAACCATTTGATATTTTCCCTCTCTCTTTGCAGGTACTTTTACCCATTTCCTGTTGGGCCTTTACTTTATCAAGTGGAGCTTTCAATTGGAGGGCAGCAGTTTCATGGGAAGGGAAGAACAAGACAAGCTGCTAAGCATGATGCAGCTGCTAAAGCACTGAAAGTTCTGCAGAATGAGCCCTTGCCTGAGAAACCAGAGGTGGGAATTAATCTTAGTGTTGTAAGGATAAATTGCTAAGATAAACTGGGATATTATTGTAGATTTTTTTCCTTATTGAGAGGAAGGGGACAGTTGAGAAATTTAATTCTGTTGTAGCAGTGTTGACTTACTTGTGTCAATAGAAACACTTTGATTTAAAAACATAAATTTCTATGGAACTAGAATTTTCCCAAATGAAGTTATGTTAAGTTTTTACTGTCATATTTTTCCACAGCAATGCTGTAGACCTGTGTCAGATATGAGCACTGGAGGCATAGATAGGAATTAATATCTTACCAGGTAGAGATGATACACAGACTTCTGAAGAAGTGCAAAAATGGGCAACATAGAACTCAGGCATGGATTTACTTCCTGGGCAAAATCCCTACATGATTTTGGAAAGAACCATGAAAATTCTAGAAGACCGGGAAGTGCATGGAAGTAGTAAACTCATACACTCATTTTGATAGGAATATAAGAAGTCAATTTTTATCCCTTCATATATTTATGGCTGCCCAGCACTTTCCATTCCAATCCTGTTATTGTTTTTTTCATGCTTTTTTGTCGAGTGGCTTTAGGCAGAAGGTCTCACTGTGAGCACAGGGGTTGCTGCTGGGCTGGCTGTGGGAGCCTGCACCCCTCCGTGTGTGTTGGCTGCTTTGGCCACAGACAGAGCTGTAACTTGCAATTTGGGGAGTGGGAGAACTTGCTGGATATGGAGTCTGGCTGTGTGCTGGGAAAGAAGGAAAATGAACAATTGTACAAGAAGGTAACAAGGGGTCTCAGACTGAGGAAAAAATAGCTGGGAATCCCTGAACAGCAGAGCCAGAGGCTTGAGGAAATGTGTTATGAAGCCAAGGGACATTGAATTAAAACTTGGTGTGTGTGGGAGTGAGCATTGCCCAGGTGATTGGGCAAAAGCACTGGATCTGACAGCTCAGGGAAGAGGCTTGGGAGGCACGGCTGGAGGTGCTTCAGGTAAGGGAAAGCTCCCCTGGAGGAATGCGGATAATTGAAAGATGGAGGCTCCTGGGGATTACAGATGCTGTTGGGAAAAGAGAATGATGCTGGGTTCAGGAGCTGGGAGTTGGGGTGAGCCCTGCACTGAAATTAGAACTGGTGACTGGCAGAGTGTGGGCAGGGGCCAGCTGGTCTTCATCAGGAGAGGCCAAAGCAGAGGAGGATGTTCCGCTTCAGTGCTTGGAACCCCAAATTCCCGAATATTGTTCTGTTCTGTGGTGCAGAGCATCCTCTTCTGCACCCACCCTCATAATAGATAAGCTGCTTTCATGGGTGCTTTTCCCCCTCGGAGCACAGACCCAGGGAGAGCAGCTCTGCAGCAGGTCGTGGGCTCACGTGTCACTGAATTCTTCTCTGTTCACTGTTTTAGAAATGCTTCAGTACAGGTGACTTTCTGAACATGTATAGAATTGTGTTTTGGAGTTGGATAATGCGAGGTCTTCAGAATGAACGCTGCAGTTGTTTTAAGATGCCTCATTCTGTGTGGGGGTATAAATCCAGAGGTAGAAGTAAATGATACAAGAGACTGCAAGAAGGGAGAATTATTAATAAAACAGGACCTGAATGGTGTCTTGACCCTGAGAAAACTGCATTTGTCATTTTGTTTTTCAATTTATATTTGACTTGTAACGGAACAGTAGGAAATGCATCTTAGGGAAAGGAGAGTGGGCCTTGGTGCTGGTTTACAACAAGTACTTGGATAAATCAAGTTTTCATTTAAAGTTTGGTACTTACATTCATTAATATTTGTGGCTTTCAAATGTTGTAGTTTTAGGAATGTCTGAAGGAATTGTTTTCATAGCAGCATTTCATAGTAGCCAAGATGAAGGCAGAATAAGGAAGGTTTTGGTGCTAAGGGAGCCCTGTTCATTTCTGCATCCAGTGAGGCAAGGGCCTGAAAGGATACAGGAGTGTGAGGTCATGAGAGATGCTGTTAAAAATGCCTCTATACAACAGAGGCAAATTAAGGTTTCACAAGCAGACATAATCCAGTAATTTTCCTTTTGAATGTACTTATTTTGGTGTATCCCCTTTGTGTGTGTGCTTGTGTAAACAGAATATTCTGAAGTTTGAACTCATGTGTTTTAAGGGCGAGTAATTTTGTACATTTTTATTATTACTTGGGGTTTTTTTTACAAATTTTTGCTTTTATGGAATTTTACTTTGTATTTTTAAGTAATATTTTAATTTTAATTATATTAATTTATTATATTTAATTATATTATAATATTTAATTTTATTATTTAATATTATTTAATATTAAATAATATTTCAAATTAATATTTGAAAATATTCAGTGCATAATAACAGTTGGGCTCAGTGATCTTAAAAGTCTTTTCAAACCTAAATGATTCTGTGATTCTAAGAAGAATTCGCTGAATAAAATGATTAGACTTTAATGGAAAGAATGACCATTTCCCACACTTTTTTGGGCTGCAAATCTAGGAGCAAGTGGCAGGAAAAAAAATGTAACAGTATTGGCTCTCAGCTGGCCCAAGCCGTGCCTGAAGAGCTCAGCTGAAGGTTAGAGCTTTGCATCGAGTGGGGGCTGCAGAGAGACCTGAGAAGGCCCTTGGGTCTGCCTGGGGTTGGGCACACTGGCGAAGGTGCAGGGTGGGGTTCCTCGGCATGTTCAGAGATGATAAAGCATGGATTTAAAGCTCAGCAGACGTGGAAAGCTGGGCTTCCCAGCATGATTTACCAGCTCACTTGGTAAATGCGAGCTGCTCTTTATGCCCTTAATGTTGCAGAACTGGCTCAGACCGATGGCTGTGATCAATCAGTGCCGTTCTGGGCAGCACCTCCCCGGGCGTGCAGCATTTTCTCACATGCAGTCTTGAGGAAGGGCACATGGCAGGAGTTCCTGGAAGAGGGCAGGTCCCTTGTAATGGAGTACAGTACTTGTGGAATTTGCTTGAGCAATGTGATGGGGGCTAAGAGTGGTAAATGCTTATACTGGGGTCTCATTCTGATTTAGAGGCACATATCCCTTGGAGAGTTTAGTCAGTGCAAACATGCCAAATACTTCAAAAGCAAACTTTAGCCATTACCTGCCTTAAAGTGTGAAGGGAAAGAGGGAGAATGTACATATGTGATTATTTTTGGTTTATAAAATAAACTGATTCAGAAGTCAAGCAGAGGCAAAATAATCAGTAAAATAGCTATAGTCTGTTAAAGGTTATTTTGCTAATGATTTACTTTTCTTAAATAAAAGTATTGAGGAAAAGAACCTTTATTTTGCAGTGTGCACAGAGACTTGGAAGGTGTTAAGAATATACACTGCAATAGAGCAATAATTCCATATTATTTATTTGTATTCTCTTGAGAGGATATTAAGTGGAAAAAATTAATTGAATAAAGAGAAGTCCTGGTCATCCTCACTAAGAAAAACGTTGGAATTCAAAAAACTAGAATATATCTGAGATTACAAGGAGAGGAAAAATACTTGTAATCAGAGTTGTTGTGCCAGTGTTTGTAAATGAGGGCGGTGACAGACCCTTCCTGGCAGTGCCAGAGGGAACGTAGCCTTAGGAGTTCCAGTATTCCTCCTGGGAATATGTCGCTGTTCCTTTTGAACTTAGCACTTGCTTTGGCGCTGGGGTTTAGGCGATGATGATGGAGACTTGAGGCTGCTGTGCTCCATCTTGGTTCTGCCCCACGCAGGACGAGGTGCTGGGCACGGGGCTGTGCGGGCTCGGCTCCAGAGCAGAGCCATGCTCTGGGACAGCCGCACACAGCCTGTGCCACTGCGCCACTGCCACCAGCAGTGCCAGGGCTGTGCGGGCTCGGATCCAGAGCAGAGCCATGCTCTGGGACAGCTGCACACCCTCCTGCACCCACTGTGCCACTGCCACCAGCAGTGCCAGGGCTGTGCCAGCGTGCTCCCCTGCAGCTCCAAGCTGACGGACAAGGTCAGCCCATAAGAACAGTGGGAAGTCTGCCGTGACAGTGGGAGGAGTGAAAACTTCAGATTAATTTTACTAATTTTTTTTTTAATGAGATGGGAAGAAGCTGTCTTAACTGATGGGATAAAAAAATCCTTCATGTTTAAAACTAAGCTGTCAGTAGCAGACATGGGGGAATGCTTGCTGCCATCAAAGAAGTTTTAGTCCCTGAAAGCTCTCTAGCTCAGCTCCCCTGCTGCTGCTCCGATAAGATACTTAAATAATTTTTATTACCTGGTTGCATTACTAGTACTGTGGCAAGATATAATTGGTGAAATTGTTGCTGTTCATTTTTATCATAATCCTTCCAATATCACTGCTGGATACTTAGTTCTAAAATTTCTCTGTTGCTGTTGACATGCCTCAGTTCGTGCTGATGCCAGCATAAATGAAGGCGTTTTTGGAATCGCAATCAAAGTTTTACCTGGAGATACGTAGAAGTGCCTGTAGGAAAGTTTCATTGGCACTGTTCTCTTAGCAGGTTTGAGTTCTCAGAGATGGTCAGCGTTTGATTTAGGACAAGTTCCTGATAGGATGTTCTTGGCATGAGAAAACAAAGCTGGAGATGAAGCACTTACAAGGGAGCATGAGAAAAGACAGGACTGTGCCAGGGGCACATCAGCCATCCCTCATTCACGTTGGTCCCACTCTCAGAATCTGTTTTTCCTGCCCTTTCTCTTACCTGATACTGTCTTAGTGCTTTTGGTGCAAGTGTCCAATCAGTATATGAAAATTGTATTTCATAAAGGTACTTCCATTTGGAAATCAGTTCACTTAGCACTTCAATCTGGTTTTCTATAAACACATTTTTAAACGTATTGGCCCTTTTTCCATTTGTTCTTTCCTGTAATGAGCACATGAAAATATGAAGGTTTGCAAGCTTTTCCACGTACACCTTAATGAGCTTCTTAAGATTCAATTCTGTAACATGTGGGCTGCATTTCTCCACATTCACGTAACACAGCAGTAAAGGTTAGAGTACTTAAAATTTGAAGGGTTCAGTAAAGTGGTTGAATGGATAAAATTCAATTTAATAGGATCTTTATTTTAAATAGAGTATGCTTCTTTTAGGTTAACGGAAAAGAACCAGATGATGAAAATCTCAATAAATCTGAAATAAGCCAAGTTTTTGAGATTGCACTTAAAAGGAACTTGCCTGTGAATTTTGAGGTATGTTTATTTTACAAGCTCTAGATTCGTTTTTATTAGAGTATTAAGAGTACACATTAAGTTGAGTCTCTCCTAGATAACCCAAACAACTGACTTTTAACATGTCTTGTTAGTTGTGAATGCACTTTTACCTTTGACAGTCACCCTGATTGTCTTGGAGTTTATATGGTAAAGGGAAGAGAAGAGGGAAAATCCAGCTGTTCACGAATTCATGCCCTAAAATGATCACATGGAGTGAACAGCTACACTGTGGTTGTCTGTGCAATCTTTTTCCAAGCTTTCTGAAAAAACCGCATTATAGTGAAGAACCAAAACACAACCCCACATTAATGGTTAGAACAGGGAAGTGCAGAGTCAAGGCAAAAGAGTAGAGCTCACTGTGAAAGACACATATGGAAGTATTTGCTTAATTAAGCACTGATCTGGACTACCCATGAGGTGCAGAATCTCACAAGTAGGTTTCTTTTCTTGCCATGAGGTGACCTCATGTGCATCTGACTTTCCTTTCCCTTTGGCCTGGCTGCTTGCTGCCTCTTTGTCCCTCCTTGATCATTTCAGTTATCTTAAATCAGGAGCTTCCACAGGAGCATCTCTGTTTCACTAAATATTGATTTATCATGCTGCTTTCCTGAGCTGGCAGAGTAACATTTCAGCCAACTGTCTGAATTATTATAGTAAGAAAATGCAATTGTGTGTAACTAAATTGCTTCTGAAACCGTTCAATGAAATTTTACATGAAACTTTCAATTATTGCAGATTATCCTGATCATCACTGGTGAAAATACAGTGTCACACAAAGCCAATTGTGGGCGGAAGCTCTTAATTAATTCTTACTTTTTGACTATATGGATATTTTGAAGTATGATGTGTTATGAATGGAGTTAAAAGACTAAATCTGTAGCGGGCAGCTATCTCTTAGATGTCTCCAGAATTCTTCAGAACTTCAGAGTTCAGAAGTCAGAGTTTCTGGACTAAAATGCTGGATCCTAAAGAGTTGCTTTTTCTGTATTTCTGTGTTTTATTACTGTACCATGACATATTTAATGAGGTAATGTTAACTGAGCAAGTACACACTGATGAAATAGAACAGTCATATTTAATAGTGAAACGTAAATCAGTAAATTAAGATAGGTTAATGACTTGTGTAAATACTGTTTACTGCTTGTTGCATTTGATTTTTTAAAAGTATGTGCTTAGTTGGGTGGGAATGTGTTATTAGAGTGAGTATGATTTACTTTTTGGATTGTATGAGAATCTAAAATCTCTTTATCCGTAGTTCTTGAGAGAAGTTTGCTATAAACAATGTGCCCTGCCATTTTTAATAAGTGTTTATCACGCTTTCACTCAGTTTTTCCCTCTGAAACAGGTGACCAAGGAAAGTGGTCCTCCCCATATGAAGAGTTTTGTAACAAAGGTGTCAGTTGGAGAATTCATGGGTGAAGGTGAAGGAAAGAGCAAGAAGATCTCAAAGAAAAATGCTGCAATAGCAGTCCTTGAAGAACTGAAAAAATTGCCACCCCTTCCTACAGTTGAGAAAATGAAACCACGAATCAAAAAGAAAACAAAATCAATAGTGAAGGTAAGAGGGAAAAGGTTGGAAATTTGACTGTGCAAATAATCATCAGAGAGGCTTTTCTGAGTCAGTTGTAAAGACTCTTCAGCTGCTCAGCCTTTAGCAGCCGTCTGGTGCAACAAATGAGCTGGTGTTCTGCTCCCACTCTGGTGGGGTTCTGACACCACTTCTGCAGCAGATATTAGTAAATTCAGGATGAAAGAGAAACTTTATAAAGGAAAGAGCAGCGCATAAAAAAATCAAGCTCTGACTTTCAAGCCTCAGACTTTACAGCTTCAGGTTTTGCTTGATGTTGCTTGTGCAAATTCTCTTGCAAGCCTGTCCCTCCTAATATAGCAGGATTAGAATTTGTAAAGCTATTAGCAGGGTAGGTTACATGTGGTCAAGTGTGACAGCAGAGCCAAATACATTCCGTATTTCTCTTTGGCTGTGACAGTGGTTCATTAAACCATTTTTATTTCAGTATTTTTAAATTCTAGAGATTAATGAATTCAGTGGCATGCTGCATTTTGTCTATTAAACCAAATATTCACAAAGTTTGGCTTATTTCCTAAACATTGTTCTACATAGCTGCAAACAAGCCCAGAATATGGTCAAGGAATGAATCCCATTAGCAGACTTGCCCAGATACAGCAGGCCAAGAAGGAGAAGGAACCCGAGTACATGCTCATCACAGAACGTGGGCTGCCCAGGCGCAGGGAGTTCGTGATGCAGGTTGGTGTGTCCTTTGCACAGATCTCATGGCGTGGCTGGGATCTCTTTTTTTTCTTATGGCAATCAGGTTTTCTTGATGATATACAGATAAAACGGATTTACATGACATGATCTAACAAAATATTGAATGGGCTACAATCACAGAAGATAAAGGTTCAAGGAGAGCGATCTGAGTCACATTTAAAAAATTGCAATTTAAAAAACCATGCCGTTGCATAGGGCACCAGTAGTCTGCGTTGTAACTGCCTAATGTTTTCATTAACAGTAGTATTAATATTCTGCTAAGAGATACTAAGCTGCTTATATTTTGTAACATAGGATTCATTAACACTAACCTGGGTACCCAAGGTGAGATGATGAAATACAGTTCTTCATGTGACTTCTGTTGGGGTTTTTTGTTTTTGAAGGCCAATGACCATTGGTAATAAGTGACGGCTTCCTTAGAACAATGATCACTTGAACTATTTTGTGACTCACGGTGTGCTTAAGACACAGATCATTGATAAGGGAATCCCCATAGTACTGCTTAAGAATTGGGTTTTCTTCATCTTCTGTCCAGGTGAAAGTTGGTGTACACACAGCTGAAGGAATGGGCACAAACAAAAAAGTTGCTAAACGCAATGCAGCTGAAAACATGTTGGAAATTTTAGGTTTCAAAGTCCCTCAACCTCAACCTCCAAAACCAGCGTTAAAGACAGAAGAGAAGGTGAGTCTTGAGGAAGCAGCAGCTGCTTAATGCTGCAGCAAAGGCTGAGCTGAAACAGAAGCAGCTTTGCAAGGCAGTAGCAGGGAAGGGAATTGATTGCCTCTGCCCTAGCCAGGAAACAATTGTAGTATTGAGGGGACTGTTCTCTGAAAAAATAGTGTATTTTGGATACATTAAGCGTTTGGGCTTTCAAGTAAATGAAAGTCTCAGCAGAAGGTTAAATGGATGTATTTCTGCTTTATAAAATGGCTTGGAACCTGTGATAATCAATGTGTTGGTCTTAGAAACTTGCAGACCTATAGCTGATAGGACTGTGGTAGCAATAGTTTTACACAGCCTTGTCAGCAGGTGCGGTGGGAAGCTTGTAACAGCTCTCTCTGGTGGGTCCCTTAGCAGGGAAGGAACCCTGTGTTCTCCTGGTGATTCAGCAGATATTACCTGGGAGTAACAGTTCAAACAGCAGCTCCAGGGTTAGTTTTCTCCTTTTCATGTACGTGCTCATCTATGTCCAATACACTCTCCTCAGCAGTACCAGTAACCAACAGGAGTTCAGCTGGCTTTTTTCTGGTATCTAGTTCTGAGTATCTGTGTTCCTAATACCACTCCTCTGGGATGTGAATAGTTTTAGTCCTTCAGTGAATAAGAATCACTGAACTTCTCTCCTGATAGCAATGTAATAATTGAGGTTTTTGAATAATAACTTTTTCAGTAAAATTGTGGCTGGTCAGATTACCTGCATCTTGAAAACCTTACAACTTGGGGTGGGGGGGAAGTTTTAAAGGGGTATTGTGTGTTTGAGTTCTTTTCCTTCTATTTTTTAAGACCCCAGTGAAGAAACCAGGTGACGGAAGAAAAGTAACCTTCTTTGAGCCCGGCTCTGAAGATACTTCAGCTAGTGAGTAACCTGGTGAAAGGAGCATGGCCCTGCTGGGGGGTGTTGGGTCTGTTCCCAGTCCCTTCAGCAGTGCCATTCTGCACTCTGGGACAAGCAGAGCTGTGCAGCTGCTGCCTTGCAAACTTGGGAAGATTTGGTTCAAACCCCAAAGAGCTTATTCCTCCTGAGGCCCCTGTTCCTGAAATGAAGATGAGAAGGGGTGTCAGTGGTAACTGGTCAGCCTGGCAGAGTTGGAGAGGGAAGGAATGGCCTTGTCCAGAGCCACCTCTGTCTGCGCTTGGTCTGTGGTGACTGAGAGCTGGAGCTGTGCCTGCACTTGTTTCAGGCAGTCAATAGTTGTGGTAGTCACACCCAAGGTGACAAGCTGGAACCAAAACACCCCAATCCTGGCCACCCTGTAAACAGGCATTGCTTTCTGGAATGTCATCTGGTGGGAGGAATCATTATGGAAAGTTTGTCTATCACCACAGATTGCTGTTCTGGAGAGCATCTTTCAGGTACTTGATGTGTATAACTTTGCTGTTTAAAATATAATACGTTGAGATTGGCTTGGACTTTAGTACTATTTTACTGCATCCATAAGATCTTAGGTGAACTTTCTGACTTCCTATTCAGATTTTGCTATCTGTGTTTTCTTCCATCTACAAATTTTGGCTTTCATCCTTAGAGTTGAAACAGTTCAGCTCAGTAGCTGAGCCCTGCAGAACTTCATTAATCTGTTCTGCCATAATATTGACTCCTTAGTTGATATCGGTGGCACTGTCTTTCCCACCTTCCTTGAGCACACCTGTGCAAGTTTCATCCATAGCTCTGTTTGAGTTCCCCTTAAACAGCTGTTCTCATCCCTCTTTAATCGAACTTACACCACAATGTCATCAAAGTGCTATCAGTTGACTGTGGCTGGACATTTGCTGTAAATAGTCTTGCGTCTTTGTGCTAACGTTCCATTTTACCTTTCCTACCTGTTTGTTCTCACAATATACAGTTTAAACTTTGTGGACTGCCACACTCTTTACATCATCTAACGGTGGGTCTGGCCATTCTGTGGTTTTATTATTTTCTCCTGCAGTTTAAATGATGAAATAAAAAGTTCTGAAAACAAAAGATACATCTAGATTGTGATTGCAGCTGAGGTGTGTGTGAGCTTGACTGGCCTGGAAAAGCTGCTCTTGGAGGTAAAAGTGCTCCCTTTGGCAGAAGCATGTGTTGCACTGAGTTAATAATTCCATAAGCAAACTGTCTCAGTGATGCTGAAGCTCTGACCCTCCAAAGACTGAGCTCATCAAGTTTGTTAGCATTTCAAAAGTAATTTGAAATGAATTATTTTTTCCAAAATGACTTTTGGTGCCTGTGTGTGCCTGCAGGAGGACTCACAAACAGCAACTCTTCAGTGTGCACCTCTCTCCTCGCAGGTAATAAAGAAGATGAGTTTAGGATGCCTTATCTCAGCCATCAGCAGCTTCCTGCTGGAATTCTTCCCATGGTCCCTGAGGTTGCACAGGCCGTAGGAGCCAATCAAGGACACCACACCAAAGAGTTCAGTCGGGCAGCGCCCAACCCTGCCAAGGCCACGGTGACGGCGATGATCGCCAGGGAGCTGCTCTATGGGGGCACTTCTCCTACTGCCGAGACCATTTTGAAGAGCAACAACTCCTCAGGCCACGTGCCCCACGGACCTCTGACCAGGCCCTCCGAGCAGCTGGACTATCTTTCCAATGTTCAAGGAATCCAGGTAAATGTTCAGCTTTGCAAAACTTCTTCCAGAGCTATCCAAGCTGGTCCAACCTGTTGTTTGCTCAAAAGCTTTTTAGTTCTGCTGGTGAGAAATGAGTTCTGAGCCTGCTGAAATTCATATAAAAGTTTTACTTTACCTATGACACCTACCAAATTTTACAGCTTTTTAAATTTTGTTTTCAAATGCACATTTCTGTACCATTCTCAGCCCCAATTCAGTGCTATTCTAAGGTCTTGGAAGAACAAAATTAAAGAAGCATTTTCTGAAAATTTTCCTGATGCAGGAACACAGTGTGGACTTGAACTTGGCTGATCTGAAATCAGGTTCTTTCACTAATCTGTCATACATTAACATTTGCTGTAAGCTCTGCATTTTCTTATGTTTGGTCCCTTTAATGAGAATTGCCTTGCATTCCCATATTCATATGACAGATGAGCTCAATGGAATAAAAAGCATAATAAACTTGAAATGCAGACAGCAATGATCAGAATAAAGGTCCCAGCAACAATCATTATTAAGTAGCCACTTTCATTCAGAACGCTCGCCAAATACTTTTGAGTACTTAAAAGCATTGTAAGTAAGGTTAAATTTCAAATAGAGTGGTTCTATTGGCTGAATGATGAGAAGAAAGGCTCAGCTTCATATATGGGCAAGTAATCTGTAGCAGTTGTGATAGACTTCCTGTACTTTGTTAACTGAAAAGAACTAAATCCTTCTCTTTCCTTCAGGTTGAATATAAAGACTTCCCAAAAAATAACAAGAATGAGTTTGTATCTCTTATAAACTGTTCCTCTCAGCCACCGCTGATCAGTCATGGGATTGGAAAGGATGTGGAGTCTTGCCACGACATGGTATGATGAGCATTGCTGAAATGCTGCTCTTGGGCCTTCCCTGAGGGGAGAGCAAGGTTTTGTATCACTGCTGGGAACAAGGAATTAGATGCTGTACAGTTCCCTGGCGAATTTTTGTCTTAAAATATTTCACAGGTTGCTGAAATAATGATTAATAATATCAGAATCTAATCTAAATAATGTTTAATACGCTGCACATATGCTCACAGTTTGGTCTACAAAAAGCACATTTGCTTCATCTTAATGTTATTTGCATGAGCCCGTGACACTAAATGCACGAAAAGGAACTTATAAACCATAAGAGCATTTCAGTTTTTTTTCTTATTATATCAGAATGGGTTGATGTTTCATTGGGAGCTGTGATACTGTGGCTCACATTCCCATACCTGCTGCTGAAGTGTAATCCCCAGTGGAGGAAGTGCAGTTCTGCATTGGATAGTACGAGACACTCTAAATCAGTTCAGCTCCCTTTATAAAAAAGACTTTATTACCAGTGGCTGAAATATGTCTTTGTGAAAGAATGAGCCTGCTGTCCTGAAACCTGCCGGGCACTTTGGCTATGAAAGGCTTTAGGTGAAGCTGACAGGATGTTCCCAGTCTGCTCCCATTCAGAGGGATTGTTCCTGTTCTTTTGGACTGTAGAGGTGACCCAAGTGCGGCAGCCTGAAGGTATCATTTGCAATATGTGAATGCACTCAGGAAAACCTGATTTTGCTGACTTGTATACTAAAAACTGTTGCAGTACTTTCCTAATGGGCATAATTTGATACAAATTTCTTTGTTCTTTGTCACTTACTTTGGACATTTTCATGCCTGTCTCGACATCCTGCTGTGCAGAGCTCCTGTCAGACTGAGCACAGGTGTCAGGGCAGGAGGGAGAATGGGAAAGAGTAGCTGGTTCAGAGCTTGACCACTGTGACTAGGGTGACTGTGAGCCCCCTCGGTTCAGGGTTCAGCTCTCACTAAGGCATGTGCCAGAGTCGGGGACATGCTAGAAAGCTGCACCTGAAATTGGCCTGAATGAAGTGGAAAGAAAATGTCAGTTCTCAAGGGAGGTGACTGACCCTTGGCCTGAGCAGTGTCACACTGACCCTGTTACACAGTCATGTGGGCCCCACCTGTGTTGTATTTTTGATTCTTATGGAACTTGTTTTCTTTTTTGGAAAACGACTCTGGTTTGGTGTATTTTTTTGTCCCTTGTCTTAAGCCCCACACAGTTCGAGCTGTTACTAATTTAGTGTCTTTTTCCTTGCTGTTTCTAGTCCTGGTGTGTTGGTTTTCCCCCAGTGCTGAAACAAGTGCAGTGGGAATCCCCAGGCACAGCACCATCCAACTGGTTAATGCAGCAAGATGAAATTCTACACCATTGCATTTTCCACCATAATTATGCAACTTAAAAAAAAATATTGCCAAAATGACAGCATTTGGTTGGGTTATGTGAATGCTTTCACTAAATTACTGAACTGCCAAAGGCTGAATTGCTGAGTGCTCTCTTTTCTCTTTAGGCTGCACTGAATATTTTAAAGTTGCTGTCTGAGTTGGACCAACAAACCACAGAGATGTCAAGGACAGGAAATGGACCAATGTCTGTGTGAGTGGGACCCACCGACTTCCCTTGCACCGATGCAAATGAGCCCTAGGAGAGTTTCTAGACAAATACATGCGAGGAGTTTTATTGACAGAAAGGTTCAACTGCCAAGGGCTGTTTGCCCTCCAGCAGGACCACAGGGGACACTGGATGATCAAGCCTGGCACTTTTTGTGTCAAAGGCAAAACACGGAGCACTCGGCACCAAGTGGTGGCTGTGATGTGGCCCCAGCAATGGGTGTCCCCAGCCCCATGTGACAGCTCTGCACCCCAGCAGTCCTGGCCTCCCTCAGCTCAGCTGCCCCTTCCCATTTCTCTGTAAGGAGTGTGACTGCAGTGAGCTCAGGGTTCGAGCTGCCCCTCTCTCTCTTGCAGTCTTTTCTGTCACAGGTAAAGGGATGTACAGGGGTCAAAGCTCGTTTTCAGCAGAAACATTGAGAGGGTGCAAATTATTCCCTTGGCTGGGTTTGGGAGGAGAGAAAGGTGAGCCTCTCATTGAGATAATAAACTCAAATTAATGGCAGGATTAACAAAATGCTAATGGATTATAAATTGGGGCAGTTATATTGTTATATGCAACAAATTGTTAAATGCACATCAAATTAGTTTTATCCAATTTAAAACATCCAATTTAAAGTGTTCTGTCTCCTAAGTAACAGGTGTTTTCTCATTTTAGATGTGTGAAACAAGAAATGGAAAGTGACCCTCTCCTCAAACCGGCGAGCGCAAACCCTTTGGGACAAACACTGGACAGCACTGCCTGAAACAGGCTCTTGACTGAACCCAAACCTGAAAGCACCAGAGAAAATCAAATGCTTCCTCTTAATGTAACCTAACTGTTGGAGTGCTACAGTCTCTACAACCTACTGTAGTGTCTAAATCATAACTGTTGCTTTTTCTTCAAACAGTGATACATTTTTAGTTTCATTATGTTGTTTTGGTTGAAATGACACTATAAATTTTTCATTTAAAAGTTTCTTAATTGTATCTAGAACCATAGCACAGTTTAGAAACTTTGTCTTCTGAGACTGACGTTACCTGTGAACTAACTTGGGAAGATCATATCCATGTATGTGGTTATTTTGTTTTTATTGGAATGGCAGCGTTTCACTGGAAACAGGCTATGTCCCACCATTTTAAAAAGCCCCATACTTTTGCAAACCAACCCTAATTATCCAATGGTTGAATGAATTTAAACACTTGAGGAATTTTAAACTTGGTTTGATCATTTTTGGTTAATTTCTAGTTTTCTTGAATGTGGGGTAGGGGAGCTCGAATGCAACGTGACTTTCAGTGATCTCTGAGCTGTGTTTTAGGGACTGTGTGTCGGTGGCTCACAGCTCACTACAGGATATGATCTCAATGTAGTGCATATAAAACTGCAGATTGATTTTCCTTGAGTGCTTTATACTGTTTAATTACATCTCCATGTAGGGCTGAAAAAAATTACCTATGTTTATATATAACTGTGTTGCTTTTGATGTTGTGTTCTTGCGCACGGCCGGTGCGCGATGAGGTTTGCATTGGTCCAGGTACAGCACGATAGCCGCGCGAGTTCAGTACTGCTTCCGTTCATTGTTTACGCTGGAATTTTTTCTCCCCATGGAATGTAAGTAAAACGTAGTGTTTGTCACCAATAAATGGTAATACTAAATTTTTTTGGTTAATTTATTCTTGTACACCACCACAGGGGCTGCTTTTTTATAGATTTGTAATGCTTGTGCTCTAGTCCGGGCAGTGTGTTAAGCTATGGAGTAACTTCCAGTGGTTCTCGAGTGCATAGAGAATGTTCTCTGTTCTGTGCTGTGCAGACCTGGCAGGGCAAGGGAGTGCAAAGTAATGTGGGTACAGTTTGTTATTTGTGCCACAGTGTTAGTGCAGCTGTGTTAATGGGAGCTTAAACTGGACTTAAAAGTGGGACTTAAAAGTGAAACTTAAAAGTTAACTTAAATGAGGAACCTGGCACAGCCTGTGGATGGGACTTCAGAGTTTAAGTCTGTACTTTGAAGTTTCCGTGTTTGCTTGTAACGTGAGCCACAACCTTGCCTTGCCTCAGCGATGTTGGGGGCAGTGCTGCAGGGCAGAGCTTTCCTGCGGCCCTGGCGCCAGCGCTGGCACCGCAGGCTCGCACGTGTCGGTGTCTGTTCGAGTGTGAGCTGCGTTCAGTGTTTACCTGTGACCTGCAGGGGCAGTTCCTACACCTGTGTGCAGCATCCGCAGGAACTCCTGCCACAGAGGGCACTTCCTACAGGTGCTGTCTCAGACCTAAATGTCTTGGCCATTTTATTTGCATCATCCAAAGCAATCAGGCCAGAGGAACTGCAGACCAGATTGCATTGAATCACGTTGGGTGTGATCATTATAAGCAAAAAAACCCCAAACATTGTAAAGTTGTTTTGGTTTTTTTTTAATTTTTTTACATTTGTAGAACTAAAATGCTGTACATTTAAGAATTAAAAGAAACTTGCTAGGCTGAGGCTTTGTATTGCAAATTTTTCCAACTCAGAAACTCCTTACTAAACAACTTCTGCGGGAAAGCAGGGACCACATTGACAGCAGTGCGCCCAGGATCTCCCTACCTTCAGCTGCTGCTGAGTTTTCTCCGTGGATGGGACTAGAGCCTACTCTTGGGACAGTTCCCCAGCAGTCACTTGTGGCTAATGCTGTGTTTTATTAGGAACCTGGATTAAGGCGCTTTGCCACAGGAAGCTGTTCAGTGCTGTTGAACACCCTGATCCCCTCGAGGGGCTGTGTAAGAGAAGTGTCTCCTCTCCCAGACCTTGCTGCAATCACATCCTTGTGTGGGTCCTGACGTGAGCTCTGGATAAAAGTGGGGCTTTTCTAGGGTACTACAGTCCCTTGCTTTTGCTGTTGTCTCCTCTGTGCCTGATGCAGCAAAGGCAGGAGGCACAACTGAGACAGAACATTTCTCCTCAGAGCTGACCCCATTGCTGCCCCGGCCCTTTAACCATGCAGCCGTTCTGCAAGCAGGGCAGAGCAGGGAGCTGCACCTCACTCGTGGCTTCAGTGCCTGAAGGCCTGATTCCCCAAGGAAGAAATATAGCTTCATGATTCATCATTCTTGGGTCCAGGATGAAGATCTTAAAGAATTTGTGCCAAATTTTTTGAGGAATGTTGACCTGCAAGATAGCTAAAATGCACCTTTTAGCTCTTGTAAAAGGCTCTCTAGCAGAGCTCAATTGGAAGCAGCCTGGAGCCATGGCAATAATTCATTCTGTGAATTTTGTGTTTGGGATTTTTCCTATTCTAAAAGAAGAGTGTGTGTGATTTGGCAGAAGCTCACAAAGCTTTTTTTCCAACCCCCCATCATGTGCTGACTGTTTAATTTTGACTATCACAGTGAAGCTGCTGACCCAACAGTTCAGAGAGATCTTTTCATGGCTTTCTTGATGCCTACCTTTCTTAAACTGAAGTCTGTTTGCTGGAAAATCACAATCTGTATTAGAAATATCAAGAATATTGTAGGCATCTGGTGCTGGTTTTCTAGTTTATGTTATTATGTTGGGAAAGCAGAGGTTGTATCCCATCTAAAGTTTGGATTTCTTCATATTAAGTTTTAATTTAAAAAAAACCCTAACATAACAATGTAGCACTGAGATGATGGCATGTGAAACATTTAACAAGGCCTTGTTTAGCAATCCAGGAACATTTCTTTTATTTGCCAAGTCTCCCCTGCTGAGAGAAAAGAATGATTCTGTGCTGGCACTTGTGTGCTGGCCCACAGGAGATGCTACAACAGTCCCTGTGAGGGCTGGCAGAGAATACAAATACATTCTGGAGCTGTGATGCTTTAAAAAAACCCAAACATGACTTAGCCATTTACCCTCCCGTTGGGCACACCTGTGCGGCGGGGCAGGAGTGTCCCCGATGCCCTGGGATGGGCTGTGGGGCACTACAGCTCCCACTGCATGGGAACAAGGAGGAGAACTGCGACTGGAGAGACTTTGGCTGCCTCTTGCGGAACCTCCTGAGCTCAGTGAGCCTGACTGAGCTGAAGAACTCATTTAGCTAAAGACATTTTCCACTTTGTTTTGCCAAGGAGAATAAAACCCAAACATAAAATCAAATAAATTTAATACTAAGCTCTGCTGCAGTTGTTGACTATCTCAGACCTCCCCACTTTCCCTTCCTTGCCAAACTAGGCAATGCAAATCACGTTTACAGTTCCTTTTGTGTTATGCATGTGACATGGGTTTGCAGTGTAACAAGATTAGTTTTCCCTATAATCCTCTTAAAATGTCCTTCCTTTGATTGTCTTTTCATCTTTTGGTTTTCTGGAACTTGGATTTACAGCATTGAGATTTATTCCACAAGTCCTGTTTGATAAGCTGCTTTCAAAAATTAGTTGCCTCCAAACACACTTAATTTGGAAAAAGAATTTTAACAGTAGCTGAATTACTCAGTTTCTGCCTGACCTCCTGTAAGGCTCTTTTATGTCCCTGCAGGATCTGTGGACAATAAGGTGAATTAAAAAAGGCAGGCTTATCTTTCAGAGCATCTAAAATACCTCCCGTGGCTGCCCCAGCATAGTTGCAGAGCCCTGGCTCTGTCTGGAAACCAGCCAACAAATTGAGCTAGTGCCTTTTCCTCCTCTCTCTGCATTTCAGGCATACCCTGCCCCTTGCCCTGGTCCCAGAGAATGCACTTGCCTCCCGATGAGCTCAGTCGGGTGCCCCTGTGACCAAATCCCCCATGAGGTGGTAGGGCTGGCACCAAGGGTGCGTCTGGCTTGTGAAGTGCTGACAGGACAGGTCACACACTGCCGAGCCTTCACACCTTGAAGGAGCAGCCAAGTGCCTGTGCCTCGTGTCTGGGAGAACCTGTGTGCATTTTACAAACAGCAAAAAACGAAGCACGGAGTCATGACATGATTCTGAGCTATCTGGACCAGAGCTTCCTCCTGCAGGACACAGCTGTTCATCTCCCCTTTAGTCCCAGCTGCTGTGCTGGTTCCTGGCTTTGTTCCTCTCCCTGCCTGTGCCCCTGCGTGACTCCATTGCAACGCCATCTCTTCAGCTGCTGTTATTGCAGAGAAGTTCCTGCCTTCCCCGGCAGGTGCCGGGAGGGAGGGGACAGCTCGGGCCATGCGGTGGCAGCTCCTGCAGCACAGCCCCGCCGGGCTGACCGCGCTCAGGAGGAGCGATGCACACGCTGCAGGAGCCATGCACACGTTGCAGGAGCGGTGCACACGCTGCCGGAGCGATGCACAGGCTGCCGGAGCGATGCACACGCTGCAGGAGCGATGCACACGCTGCAGGAGCGATGCATCCGCTGCAGGAGCGCAGCGCTCCGGGAACACCTTCCGAGTGCTCGGGGAGGCGTGCGGCAGCCTCCACTAGAGCCCCATGACTGAATCACACCCCGTTTCCAAGGTGAATTTTTAGCTATAAAAATCACCGCTCGTGGCAGTTGCTTGGGTTACAAGCTGGGCTGTTTTCATTCAAGACACATGCTTTGCTCTCTTTTCCATTCCTGACGTAACTCGGTGGCAGATTGTTTAACACAACATAATTTGCCTGTCTAAAGCACCTAGAAGCCAAGTCCGTGAGTGCGATGTGTACCCCGGACAGGAGCAGGGCCCTCCCGCGGCACGAGGCCGAGCCGAGCCCCGGAGCGGCGGCCCCGAGCGGAGCGCGGCGGCTGCTCCAGGCCGAGGAGGGGCACGGCGCGGTGGATGCTGGCGCTGCGTCTGCACGTGCTGCGGACAAGTCACCGAGCATCTCCGAACCGCTTTTTCCTTTGTAAGAGAAAATCACGTGCCCGAAGCCGCACTCGCCCGTCCCGATAAAGAACAGGAGCCGTAGCGATCCCGGGCTGCAGTACTCTCCCCGCTCCGCCCCGCTCCGCTCCGCCGGCCCGGCCGCCCTCAGCGCCCCCGCGCAGCCGCGCACCGCCATGGCCGCCCGGCACCGCCAAATGGCGGCCGCGCTGCCGCCCCG
>VZRL01002076.1:383437-513331 GCA_013397895.1 Origma solitaria
GCCGCCGGCCCTGCTCCGCCGCGCCCCCGGCTGCGCCGCCCGCGGGCTGTGCTGCCCTGGCCGCGACCCCACCTGCCTGAGCGCCGGCCGGCGGCCCGACGGCTCCAGCGGGCCCTGCTACTGCGACCAGGCGTGCGCCCGCACCCTCGATTGCTGCCACGACTACGCCCAGGCCTGCACAGGTGAGGCACTGGGGCGGCGCCGCAGCCGCTCCTGCCCCAGCGGCCCCACTGCCCTCGAGCGGACCGGCCCCTGCTCACCCCCGGCCGCGTGTCCAGGCACCGCCGGGCTCAGCGCGGCTTGGGGGGAAGGTGCAGGAGTCTGGAGAACTACTGAGAGCTGCCCTAGACAGCTATGGGACAAGTCTGAAATAAGGAAGGTTGTACGGAGCTATGTGAAAAAGTGCTTTTTTCTGGAGAGGGCGTGTCACTGACATCATTCCTGTAACCTTCCACATCCCCATTTATTGCTCTTCCTCCAGTTATCCCCTGTGTTGTGTCTCAGTGGAGTGCCTGGAGTGGCTGTACAGAGCCTTGCAAGACAACATATCGTGTCCGGATGAGGCGTGTCATCCAGCAGCCCAGGAACGGGGGAGAAGCATGTCCTGCTCTGGAGGAGAGGGCTGGCTGTGTAGAGTACTGGACTCGGCAAGGAACAGAGTGCCAACAGTCCCTGAGTAAGTCCACTGCAAAGTGTCTGGGTAATCATGGGGAGGAGTCTGCTTTGGGTCAGCAGAACTGATTTTTATTCTATTTGAAGAATTGTTTTTAGACACTGGTATGTTTGCCCTGTGCCTGACTGGGCTAATTGAGAACTGAGCTCTTCATACATGGGCTTAGACACATCCTTCCCAGGACAGTGTTGGAAGTGGTGCCTTCCATTTGCTGTGAACTGCTGTGTCTCAAAAGTGATATGTTACAGGTCTGCTGTGCTCTCACTTATACAAGTGTAAATCTCTGGAAATTTTGGTAAGATTGGCAGATTTATGTCTGTTTAAAACTTCTGTAAGCAGGTGTTGAACACTTTTAAAAAAAAAAATTATACATATGTATTTTTTTATTTTATGAGTTATCTGCAAAAAGTCACAAAGGAGTAATACCTCTTAGGGCTGAGATATGACTTCTCTGCACTGGAGCAGAGTGCAGGCAGAGGAGACCTCCACATAGTTTCTGGAGAAAAAACCTGTGTTTAGTTTGTTCAAATCAGATTTTCATGGAATGTCTTTACTGATTCTTTTAGAAGAATCGCTTGTCATTTTGGTTGGTATTTTGGGATTAAAATCTGTCCAGTCTGGATGTCAGCTGCAGCTGACTTCTTCAAACCTCTTGAGAGTTGGCATTAAGTGACTATTGCCTCCCTCTCTTTGGGTATGCCTATAAGTAGGCTTACTCTGTTCAGGTAAAAATCTGGCAGCTATACTGATTCTCTTCTCAGTGAAATGGTTGACAGTCATGGATAATATGAAAATACAAAGTTAGAACTGTTTCTGTCTCCTGCTGAAGATAAAACCCTATGACATTACAAGCCCATCTTTGCTGTTTTGCAGACACAAAGAGCCTTAGAGCAGCATTGCCACTGACGCTCTGTACCCTTTCTCTTTGATATACACAGTCCCAGCATTAATAACTACAGGAGGGTTTGGAAAAGCGAGGAAGAAAAGAGCTGCAGCTGATGGCAGTGAAAGGGCAGGGTAAGTTGGTGGCTCAGCCCAGGGATTCACCCACAGAGTCTCTCTGGTTGCAGGAGGAGATCATCGCGAGGAAAACCGTTACAGACCAAATCTTAGCTCCTGTCACAAGCTGCTCTACAAAACTCATTCTAAGTAACTGAGAGGAGATGATAGAGGAAATGTGGCTCAGCAAGTGCATATCAGACTTGGAATTAGATTAGTCAAATGCTTGACCAATCTGTGTCTCTATTGGTAAAAATAGATGCCAGTTATACCTGATATTTGTGATATGTTAGCTGAAAGCATCGTCAGAATAGCTTTATTCCCTATTTAACCTTGTCAAAATGCAGGTACACCACATGTTCTCCTTTTAATGACCTTGGATGTGAGGGTTTTTGGTTTGGTATGGTTTTTCTTAATTAGTGATCTGTGGTCTTGCAGGTGAGTGTGGCTCTGGCAGCCCCGTGCAGGACCTCCCCTGGTTTTTGAGCTGCCCTGCATGGTTGTTCGGTTGCAGGTACTGTGTGGAGTTCCAGCTCGTGGCTATCACACCCGGTTGCCTGCAAAGCCACCACTCGTACATGCACTGGATGCGCTACCTCAGGGAGGGCCACACCGTCTGCGTGGAATGTCAGCACCCAGCTCTGCACTCCCCGAGTCAGCACTGCTATGGCGATGGCACCGGCAGCCAGAAGTAAGAGTTTTAGCTCTTGTTTTCATGTTGAATTTTACATTCTTCTCCCTTGATCCGCTTGTTTTAGGGTCACAATGCACCACATGCAGCTCTGTGGAGTATTCTATGTATATTAACTTCTCCTTACTGCTTACCATGAGTTTCTTGCAGAGTTGAAATGATGTGGTGAAACTCATGTAATAAACCAGGGGCAGAGCCAGGACTGTGTGTGGGAGTACCTGCACTTAATCTGCTAAATCTCTCTGACTTTAGGGTGGCACATTTGTGGAGTGTAAAGACACTCCAGCCATGTTTCTAAGATTAACAGTCAGATGTCAAATAAGGCCAATTCTGTTTCTGGCTTTTCAGCACTGGGAATTTTGTTTCTGAAGGTGACCCTCTGTGAGTACTTCTGGTGAGTGGTAGCTGGCTTAGGAACTTGGGGTATGTGCTGGCACCTGAGGTCAGATGAAGGTATTGTTAAATCTCTGCACATTCAGCATCTTTTCCCGAGAGAACTGAAGAGGCTTTGACGTGATAGATGGGGACCACCCAGGTTGTACAAACTGGGTAGTCTCCAGCGAGGATGAAGGATGGCTTGAAGCTGGGAAACACATCTGGGGCAGAGCCAGCGACAAGAAAAGTCCCGGCTCCCAAATCTCTGTGGTGATCACTGGAGGCACAGTTCTGCACTACCTTAATCCTGGTACCTCCTAATCCCATTGGTGGTTTACTAAAGGCATCCTCTGAAACTGGTTAGCAACCCTGACTGAGAAAATCATTGCCCATCAGTGCTGGGCAGGGATATATTTAAAACTTATGTAAAGGTTGAAATAAGCATGTTTGTTTGCACTAGAAATTCTGAAGTAGGATTTTCAGACCTCAAGCACACAGTGTTGCACTACCAAGACTGCCAGCAATGGCCTTTGTGAGCATGATTTTTTTCAGTCTTTCAGGAAGAGAAAGTCATATTAGAGTTTTTCCTTTCCTCCTCAGCTTGTTATGTAAGCTTTTAGATAAGTAAGGAAAAAATCTTAACTGCTGTGGCCAGGAGTAGCTCTTACCTGCATTCGACATGTAAATTATTATAAAAGCTTACAGTAATGTTATTTTAATAAAACTCTGGAGCCAGGCAGAAGCATCAGATTAAGTGAAGTAAAAGATAAATTCAAAAATTAATTTCCTCATTGGGCTGCAGAAAGAAGGAGGCATTGTCATCCACCTGATCTGCTGAACAGCACTGTATGTGGAATGGAAGTCCACAAAAAAGGGGACTGTGTCCTTTGGGAATGATCCTCAGATGAGGACTGGGGAGGCTGAAGACTGGGGAGAGAGGCAGCAATATGGGAGTTGGGGTGAGTGGTGACTGGTTCACTGAAATCAGGACTCAGCCCACATCTCAGCAGATATTTTAAGTCCATCCCAATTGAGCAGAGCCTAGAAATTGTTCCCAGAGTAAGATGAGCTGGTCAGATGAACTGGTGGGTCCATGTCATTATAGTCCTGTGAGAGCCAGCAGGGAAGCCCACTACTTGTGAGCTTACGTGTTTAAGAAGTAAAGGTAAAGCTCCGCTCAGAGTTTTGAAGGGTGTGGGGTTGCTCTATGCGCAGCCAGCTTTTGGGATCTTAATCCTCCCTGTTCAGATTCTGGTATTTTGAAATGACCCCAAGCCAAGAGGAAAATACAGTGAGCCTTTTCCAACCTAGTGTGATGCATAAATCCCTGCTCTCAAGCCTGACACCTCATTAAGCCAAGGGCAGGCATATCTGGAGCCAGAGCAATAATTCCATTTTCCACAGAGCTATAAGCCAAGGGGGTCTTTGGGCTATCTGTGGGCAGCTCTCTTCATAGGACAAGACCTGACCCAGTTGTGGTAGTTGTGCTTCTGCAAAGGTCAGGGCTGGGAGATTCCGATGTGACGAATTCCTGTAAACCTCTGAATGGTAAAATATGGGAAGGGGCACAGTGCTACAGGAAAACGTCTGTTCCTGTCACCATTAGGTTTTACTTCAGGCTGGTACAACCTGTGGGCCTCACTGCTGCTGCTTTACAGTGGTAGAGAGGCAGAATCGGGCCCATGGAGTGAAAATGGATGTTATCAGACTGAATGGGATTTACCGGGTGATTTAAGCCCTCCTGCCCTGCAGCGAGGGTGTAGCTTGTTTTCTCTCACCTTCTCCCTGTAATGGTGTGTTTCAGGAACCAGCTGTTGCACTGGCAGGCAGTGGGGAACCATCGATGCAGGGGAACCTGGAGGAGAATTCACCAGCTGGGCACTTGTTCCTGCCCTTCTGTCCACAGCTTCTTGTTCATCTGACTTCTCCTGACAGCCCAAGCAAGCCCTAGTGTGCAGCAGCAGCAGGAGCCCTAGCCAAAGCAATGACTTCTCCATGTCAGAGATTTTGCTTTTGCTGCCTTTCCAGAGGTCACTGGCTGTACAGGGGCAGCTGGAATCCTCTCTGTCTGTGTGTGCTCCTCGATTTTCAAAGAAATCAGGCTGTCTGGGAAGTGCCGATCTCTTTTTTCCCTGAGAGGAGCTTGTCTGACCTTGGTGACTCCTTGCAAATTCCTCCTTTTTTGAAAGGACTGAGAATTTACCAAATAACAAATCGGACGAACAAGGCTGTTAGAACCCAGGTTTAATTATTCTTTTTCTAAAGTCTCAATGAAGAATTAACAGTGCAAAGTAAATTAACTCAAGTGCCTTCTTTTTGTGGCAACAGCACTTTGTGGACGCTTCCTGCTTGTGCTTGTGTATCTGTTCCTTCTATTTTCACTCTTCCTAGTCTCATCATTTCATATTGACCCTCAGTCTTACAGAGGGTTGGTCTTGTGCTGCTGAGGTAATGACAGAACTTAGAAATGAGCCTGTTCAAATCTGTGAGAATAGAAGACACCAGGGACAAACTGGCTCTTGGGCATCAGGTTCAAGGCACATCTCTGAGTTGGCCCAAAATGCAGCGGAATCCTGGGGCTATGAATAGGAAGCCAGCTCTGCTGTACCATAACATTGTGTTTTTGCCTGGGAAATACTTGAAATATTTTCCTTATATTCTGCTGATTAATATTCATACTTTTCTAGAAATTAAAATAAAGGAGGCTGGAGACATTCTCCAAATGTCTGTCTGTTTGATTAATCTGTGTCATCGCTTTAGCTTCTCAAGCTGTCTGATTTGTTCCAGACATGGACTCGGTGCAGGGTGAGATCGAGGGCATTCCATTTGTTCTGCCCAGGTGAGTGGCTGGGGCTGGCTCCCAGCAGAGAGTTTTAATGCTCAGCTCCAGCTCTGGTCTGGAATTGGATCACAAACCCCTCTAATGACCATGCTGAAGGTTTTGCACAGAGACATCAAGGGGCACTGGGGATTTGTGCTGCAGGTGGTGAGGTGTGTGGTGGACCATGAAGACCTCTGGAAGCACCTGATGCCTTTGGCCAGTGCAGGAGGGATTTGAGAGCAAGGCTCTGCTTCTCGTTGGGTGTTAGAAGCTGTCTGTGAATTAAAGACTCACAGGGGCTGATATCATCCCAGAGTAGGAAGATTTTAAGGAAAAAACCAAAAAGTCTTGTACTTCACTGTGTAACATAACCTGTCACTAACTTGTGGCCTGCTCAGAAACATTTGCTGGTGTGTGAGCAGAAGGCTGTGATCCCCAGAGATGGTTTAGGAATAAATCACTGGAGCACGTAATTTTGGTTTTTGCAGTGAGAATCTCTGTCAAGCTGAAAGCCAGTTTCATTTCTTGGTGGTCTGTAATCAGAGTAGCATTTTATCACTGGCTGCTTTTCCCTGTCCTGCAGAAGCCCCTTACTGAGCCGCTGAATCTTAAAGCGGCAGGTGGTCATTTCAGGAGCAGAATGGAGACAGTGATTGGAAAAGTTTTTCATTTTCAAAATTGACCCAAACTGTTGATCATATGAAACCTTGCTTTTACCACATTATTTCATAATTGAGTACTGAATTTATAAAGGATGCAATTTTTCTGTGGTAGTGCTTAAAAAACTAAAGTCTTCAAAGGGTTTTTGTTGCTGCTACATCATCTCTGAAAGCTGGTAACATAAGGCCTTACCAAGAGCTACTGGTGGTGGCATGGTAGGACTGCCAGGCCTTTTCTTCTGTCACTGTAGCCTGGGGACGCAGGAGGATGAAAGATCTGGCCCCCGAGGGACCCTCATAGCAGCTGTGTTTCTGCACAGGCTGTCACTTGAGGACACAAGACATCGCAAATGTCTCTGCATCAGCACATCCTGAAAAGGGCTGTACAGTGTGCTGGCTTCACCTCCACACCTTGTGCGACTGTACAAACAAATTCTCTTGGTAAATTCCTAGGGGTAGTGTGTGTGAGAGAGAGCAACAGTGAACCTTTTGAGTAGAAGAAGGTAATGAAAGTGTCAGATCACTTTCTCTGCAAATGAAAATTAGCTGATTGTGTTGACACATACTGGGTCCTGCCTGTTGCCCTTTAGGAGTTTTATCACCATTCATCATTATAATCTCTGTAATTTCTACTACCTGGGTTTTGGAAAAAGTGAAACTATTGGAAGTCCAAGGCGAAATACTCCTAGAAAATGGCTTTGTACTGTAAACAAGCAAGGCAGCCTCGCATGGAGGAGAGGCTGCTCTCTGAGGATGACAGCTGTTCCCATGACAACAGTAAAAACCTTTCACCAGTGGTTATCAACAGAACATCTCCCACAGCAAATGCGCAAAGCCAGGAGCTGAGTCCTCATCTTCCATAAATCATCCTGTTGGGCTCCGATAATGTGGCACTGCCTGTTGTGCACAGGCAGCTCCACCTTCCAGGCACCCGCCTGGCTCCACAGGAAAGGAGGAGCAAATAAAACCAAAGCACCAGTGAGTTGGATTTATGTAAAAGCCAAATTAAGCTCAACTGATGTTCCTACACTTCCCTCTGCTCTCCAGCTGAGGATCTCAAATTTTAATGATGAAAAGTCAAGCAGAAAAATCCCGGTTGGATTGGGGCACAAACAGAAGGAAATCAAAACCAGTTCTCCAATCAGCTTGTGTTTAGTCTGCCCCTTGGCTTCTGTCATAGTGAGGAAATGGTAAAGCTTAATGCAGAAATTGGTTTTACCCAAGATCCTGGCCCTGTAGATCACTGTCATAATTGACTGTTAATTTGTGTGCTTAGTTTGCTCATTTTCTTAATCTTTACATCTATTAATATTGCAGAACAGTTCTTGCTGATAACTCCCCAACAGTTTGCGCTGCTGTTCTGAAATCATAAAATTATATAGTTAGCAGAATAGGTGCAGACATGTACAGTTAATCGGCTTTTTGCAGAAGGAGATTGCATAGTATAATGCTATGCACAGGATGCCGGGGAAGTGCAAGTTCTGACTGTTCTAGTAAATAGGATTGGACAATATGAGCTCTGGATTGTATATTATCTTGGAATTTATCCCAAAGTTAGGGAGGGTTTCAAACCCCTCTTCCTGAGGTCTGGAGTCACAAACTCGTTGCTGGGAGGGTTCCTGTTGGTTTTCCTCAGCTCACTCATGCAGGTAGCAGGTTTAACTGGAGAGAACTGGGGCCGCTGCTTTGCCTGGGGGCTGCGCCTGGAAGAATCACACAGTGGTTGGTCACGGGGGCTGCTGAGAGGAGAGCTGGGAAAACACAGAGCTTTGCTGGGGGGACAGAGCAGTTCTTTTCTCACCTCTTTCTTTAGGAAGTAGGATTGAAATAATGGAGGAGATCTTTCTAAGTGAGGAATGTTGGTGAGAATGAATGCTTTTAGTTTCCTGCTAAATGCAAGTCTCAAAACCAAAGCTTTTTTGTGTTGTTTGGTTTTTTCTTTTTTCCCAAACATGAATGCACAATCTTGGGTCGTCTTGGAAGGTGCTACACAAACTGGGCAGTTTTGGTGTCTGCAAAGACTTTCTTAGATAAAAATGTGAACAACTTGAGGGAAATTCAAAGGATAAACAGAGGTTGAAAGTTTATTTCTAGTAAGAAGCCATTTCTTTTGAAAAGAACAACTCAACCCCCAAAAGGTTTGAGTAGAAAATGTTCATTATTGCTGCCTGCTGCCTTATCTGAAAATGTCAATAATTTGATATTGGGCTCAGCACTTTGATGTCTCACAAGTGGTGCCAGCTGCAGTGGCATGGCAAGGCTGGGATCCTGCCGCTGTGTTCAGCTCCTGGCCTCTTACAAACCCCCAGGACTGCACCTCTTCTCCGTTTCCTCTTCTCAGCTGTCAAAGCGGGAGTGTAAACTTTACCATTTCTGTGAGGGGCTCAGGATCCCTCAGGAAGATGCTCTGGATGCTTGTCCCCTCCTGTGTGTATGTACAGTGAGCGGCTCCTCCAGCCTCTCCACTGATCTCATTAAAGCTCTGGTTTTAGCAGTTGGGGATTTGTAATCTTTTTGCTGTTGTTGCTGCTGCTGCTGGTTTTCTGCATCACCACTCATTCTTATAATTAAAGTGACAGCTCTTGAACTAGTGTGTCAAAACAGCATGATTTAGTCAGAAGAGTACTGGGAAGATCATCTCTAATCAGACAACAGTGATTCATGTTTTACTAGGTAAAGGTAAACCCTAGATCCTGCTGACTCCTGGGATAGTGTCCCCAAGGACAAGGTGTTGGTAAGAGCTTGCATGACTGCGCCCCACTGCTTGGGGTTTATGATGGAAATTGTTTAATACAAGGTTTGTGTCTCTGTCAGGGCTGCAGCTAGACAACTCTGAACCTTATCAAAGCTTTTCAGTCTGATTCTAGAAGCTGTAAAAAAAACATAAAGGAAATTATTTTTATTTGAAAATCAGTTGATATTCCCAGCTTGGTTGGAAGTTCATTATTTCCAGGAATCCCAGCTCTTTGTTCCCTGGTCTCTTGGCATCACAAACCAGGTATGCCAATCCTGAAGGAATCTCAGTGGAGAAATCCCAACTGTGGGTGATGTTTGCAGCTACAGGATTATGCTTCTCCCCTGTGGTGTGTGGGGCAAGAGGGGCAGAGGGCTGGGCAAGCATTCTGCGAGTTTCTGAATCACTGTTTGCTCCTACTCCCAGGGTTAATCTCATTTGAGTTCTCACCCTTCCTCCTTTTCTGCTCTGGGTTCTGTTGGCATCAGTCCAGGGGGCTGTGGCTACCACTGCATGTGTACATGCTGTGTATGTACCATGACTGTTTGTGTAAGATGCTCTGTGACTCCAAGAGACATCATGACAGCCTGCACATGGGGAGGCCTTCAAATCCATCCTGCTTACATTGGCTGCTCTGCAGCATCCTGGTGTCTGTAGGTACAAGACTCCTGGATTGATGGCAATATTTTTATATTACCTTAAATCAACTTCCATTCTTGACCAGAGCGTTTTACTTAATTACACAGGAATGTTAAATACAGTATTTATCCACAGAGTTAGCAATCTTACAGTAACAATATTTGATGTCGCTTAAGATTACAAGGCTCCCGTTTCAAGAGCAGAAAGGACTTCTAGCTAGAAGGAACCAGCCCTTCAGTGCTCAGGTACCACATAGCAGGAACCTGAGCTTCCAGTTCATTTTCCAGGAAAGTTTTTAGTGCTGAAGTCACAGACCTTTGTGAGAAGATAACTGGAATGACAGGCCAGTGCTGTGGGCGCCTTCTGAGACAATATCCTCTCTATACTATGGATAATATCTTTGATTTCAGCACTTAGGACCTGAGCTGAGAAAGAGGAGTGTATGGGGGTGTGCAGCTGTTCTTTACACATGTGCTGCCCTATGAAGATCTCTGAACTGCGGGGTTGGTCCTCAGATGCAACAGCTGGGACAGTGCAATGGCTCCAGGAGGGTGCTTTGGGCAGTCTAAGTTCTGCTAGGATCTCTGCTAGGATGGAGGTGAATATGCATGACACACTTGTGAATTGCTCAAAGAAGTTAGTGGGTGGAAGAGAAAAGAGAAGGGGGAGGTGAGGATGCTTTTTTCTCCTGTGCTCTCATACAGTGGAAAGCTGGTCACTGGGTGCAATTGAAATGCTTATAATTGTCTCATTGGAGACAGAAAATGTAACTAAAAGGGATAGAAAGCTCTCTCCAAATTCAAAACATTGCAGTCTATCTTTGAAAGCAATTTTAGCTATTAGCACAGGTGGTAAAGTCCCAGCAATTGAACCCAATCTAATTGCTGTGTGAAACCACTAAGGAGAAAAAATGAGTTCTCTTCCAGATGTCCCTTCCAGACACATCCACCGCGTGCAGAGGGAATGGGAGCGTGGGGTGGGGCGCACAGGCAGCCCGAGCGCAGGAGCCCCTGAGGGTGGGCACCCACCCAGCAAGAGCAGAGGCTGCTGTCTCTGCCAGGGGTGCTCCCCTGGCTCGAGGGGCCCATGGAGCACAGACACCCAGAGCAGCACCTGGCAGTGCTGTCTGCAGATGGCATTGAGGTGCATTAACTTTGCTGCAGATGAGCAGTTCAGCCAAGTGTTCTCCAGGACAGCAAGCAAATCATTCACATATTTTTCACGTTTTGCATAGATGTTGAAGTTTTAATTCCATGTCCCGGGAAAAGGAGTCTTAAATTTGTCAGCTAAGTTGAGATGTGTATGAGAGAGACAGCTGGGTGGAAGCTCCCACTCACACACTGTCAGTGCGACTCTTCCCTCTCTCCTTGGACAGGGCAGGTTGGGACAGTTGGGCCCTCCTGTGCAGAGCAAGGGAGGTTCATCCAGGTTTGCAGTGAGCAGCCAGGGTAGATGCAGTTAGTTCAGAGCTTTTGGTGCTCTTCAAGGCTTTCAGAAAAACCTTCAATTCTTCAGAGCCTCCAAATTACAATAAATTTAGTTTTGCATTTTTCAGACATTGTGAGGTTGACCAAAATATTTGGCACATGAAGCTTGACTTCAACCCCTAGTGTATTTTCTTTGAGAGAAAATCTACAAAACTCTCATCTCTTGCTCTCTCGCTCAGTTGCATATGTTGCTTTTCTTCTGGGACCAAAACCAAAAGAGATGAACTGCAGAGAAAAAACCATCTTCGCAGGTCTTCCTCACTGCATGAAAAATAGAGCTGTTAGAGTTACTGGGGGTGAAAGTTGTCCCTCTTCCTCAGTCGCCCCGGCTTAGTGCTGGCAGTGTGTGTCTGCTGGGAAAACTGGCTGATCCAACCTGTCCTTTTGCATTTCACCACGGCGCTCTGGCAGCCAGAGGCCACCACTGACACATCCGACTGCTCCTCTGAGAGGGGGGGCCAGGCAGGTCAAGAAACCACGCCCAGAAAACCATGAGAAAAGTATTAGAACAGTGAAAGGCACCATCTCGTGGTACCTGGCCAAGAGTTCACCTGAAACACGTCTCCATAATCTCTAAGACCTCATGTCTCAACTTGGCAGCCTGGAGAGTTCTGAAGGAGATGGAAAGGAAGGAATTAACAAGGAAAGTGAAACAACTATTTTTTGTTTCATTTCCTGAGAAATAAGATTTTTGCAGCTAATGAATTATTTCTGAAAACACTAGTAATAGCTATAGGCAACATTAGCTTCAAGTTTACCAATGAGCAAGGATCACTTATGTACTGTTTTAAAATTCTAATGTAGTTTCATTTGCTGTAGCTCAACTCTAACATGATTGGGGGTCTGGAAAGAGGCCAGAAGAAGTAACCATGTTTCCAACAGATTACTGTCTCCTCAGATGAAGCAGGGGAAAGCAGTTCCTGGATCCTATTGGAGCCTGGGGCTACCAATTATCTCAGCAGAGAGGCTCCAGAGCCATTCATTAGTGCTGGGGATGGGCAACTTCAACTAAGCAGAAAAATTGGTTGTGTCAGAGGTTAAATAGCTCTGCTGCTGCTTAAAACCAGGTTTGCTCTAGACTGCAGAGGCACCGGGGTTTCTCCTCCTTTTCAAAGAAACCCTATGGCCAACCTGGAGGTAAAACGCAGCCTGGAATGTGGACTGGAGTGCAGTGATCCACCAGCACATGATCCCCTCCCTGTCCCAGGGGGACAGGCGGTGGTTTGAAGTGCCACCTCCCACCCAGAGCTGAGACTGGGGCACAGGGAAGAGGGAAGGTGCTGCTCTAGCAGAGTCTCCAGGCTTGGGTTGGCTTGCCATGGCACTGCTCAGTGACTGAGGGATGTGTCATCGGAGAGAAAAAGAGAAACAGATGGTAGAGGGAGTTACAGTGGGAGGAAAACCCAATTAGAAGTCCCAGCATGGTTTGTGTTGGGGATATGGATCTTATACCTTAAGTAACAGCCAGGAAAAGAGAGATACCAGGCTTTGTCACCCATGGTGGAGAAAATTCTTGTTTCAGGCAGAGAATGATATTTCAAAAATCTTTTGTAAAGCTTCTGGGAGATTCTTCTCTGAAGGGAGAGTGAATGAGGGAAATACACAATAGGAGAGATGGACTTAATATGGCCAGTGTGTGGGCTCAGTATTTCAATAGGAGTTTTTAGCTTCCCCCTCCTGGAAGAATGTTTAATAGTTAAAACAGCAGCCTAGGATTTGGAAGTCTGTAATCCCACCCGTGGAAATATCCCCAGCCCCTCCTGGCATAAGCACCCTGGCATCGGTCTTGGCGGGGCTGAGTGGGGGGTTCACTCACACCCTGTTTTGGCCATTCAGAAGTTTATTTTCAGAAGCAGAGAGCATTCCATGAACTGGACTCAGGCAGCGGCACCTCTCAGCCTCAGCTGCTGTAAAATCCCCCATCTGTGAGACAGAGTTTGCAGCTTTTTGCCGTGCCCAGGGATGGGGCTGTCCAGGAAACACTCATCCCTGGGAGGGGGCAAGCACTGCCCGTTGGAGTCCAGGGGCTGGGAAAAGGCCAAAGACAGTACACTTCACGCTTTCAGCGAGCACTTAGGGGAAACAGGCACTTACAAAACCCTTCCTTCACTTTCTCTTCATTTCTGTTACATAAATTCTGTATTTCCTGGAATAGAGGCTCTGAACTGCTGAACTCAGTCTGAAGTCAACCCAGATAATGAACTCACTTACATTAATAAGAAATTAACTGTTCCTTTTTGCTGGATTCCCAGGGGAACAGCTGGTGGTCTGCATTTTCCATGCAGCCATTCTTCTCCATACTGAAATGCTTCAGAAATATTTGTTTGCTAGAAAATCTTACTGGAAACTGAAATCACTGATGTGAAAAACAAATAAATAGAGAAAACTACGGATTGTTCTGGTCAATTAGACCTTTGGAAAGTGGTCAAATACTTTGTATATTATCAGATAGCTGTTTTCAAGTCTTATGGGTCTTAATTTCCACTTTCTCATGTCTGGATCAATCTTCGTCTCTCTGTCCCCAGGTGCTTGCGTCTCCACTGTCCAGGACAGTGCTAAAAGCTGCATCATTGTGTGGTTCTTTTTAAGACTAATTATCATCAAGGCATGAAAACATCATTTTACATTATGTAATTTTTGTGTTTGCACAAAAACCAATTAATTTTAGCTTCAGTTGTTACTAACCACAAGTCTGCCAACATTAGAAAAATGGTACTGGGTATAGCAAAGTGCAAACTATTTTTATGGGCTTTTAAAATCTATTTTCTATAGATTTAGATATATATATTTTATATATCTATAGATATATATCTATAAAACAAACAGATATATAAATAAATACATATAGCGCTATAGATACAGATAAAAAAGATAAAATCTAAAATAATAGATTAGCAATGTGGGTTAATTGTTTAATTATATAAGAATTAAACTCAGTGATGCAATGTTGCACATATTTGCTTTTATTTTTCAAAATTCAGGTTAATGCTCTGTACTTGTCTTTCCAGGCAGAAACCACAAACTTTCACTGCTGTGACACGTTAGTCTCAGCTTCTGCCTGAATGGTTGAAAATGATACTCTGGGGCAAAGTTACCTCTAAATGCTCTTGCTTGCTGAATAATAATAATGTTGCATCTCTTAGTAGCCCAATTTCCTTGCAGAAAATAGGAGGGAAGGTGAGTAAGTAGAACGAGGCAGTTTGGAAGAATCTAATCCATATTTTATAAATCCCTTGTAAATTATTTAGATTATTACTGTCTCATCTGAAATGATCAAAATATATTGAAAAGCTGACTCTTTCCTCATGTTTATCTGTGCTGAAATGCCTAAACATCCTCTTTGGTTTTGGTGACACCATATAATGTCAGATGGGAGTAGAAAGGTCTGTGGAGAGAGCACTGACATCCCTCAGAGTGAGGGCTGTGCTGCACTTTCAGCCCAACTTCCAGCACTGCACACCAAGTTAAACTCTGGAAAAATGCCACTGGGTTTATTAAGGAAAGAATTTAAAGTGACACAGTTCAGTGCCCATGGCTGCTTGTCTGGGATCCCTCTGCCCTGCAGGGTGAGGTGAAAGGGCTGATTTGCCCCAGCAGTGCTCGGGGGAATCGCTGCACTCAGTCCCTGCCCTGTGTGTGCACTCCCTCGCCAGATGGTTTTGTTTGATTAACCTTTGGGGCTGTTGGCTGTCTCCTGGGTCGGTGTGAGACATTGCTCTGGTGTTCAAAAACAGACATGGTGGGTTTGTAGGGGGTTGAGAGGACGGTGTGCACCGAAGAAACAAAAAGTTTCCTAGTTCAACCCAAATAAGAAGAATCAAAGGAAAACCCATTTAGGTGAGAAAGAAGAGCTGGTGAGGTTATTGCTGTCAGAGCCAGAGAGAACAGGTACCTGAGGATATGGGCTGGAGAAGGAGGAGAGGAGTGAAAAAACTCTTGCATTTCATTGATGTGTACAAAGCCTGAAAATGCTTTATGGTGTTGGTGGAAAATTAAATCCATGGCTGATGGCCCCAGAAACTACTGGTGGCTGGTGCTAAGCAGGCAGAGACTGTGCTGCAGAGCTGAGCTGCCGCTGCAGACCGGGCTGGGGGGTCTCTGCTTTCCAGAGGGGATACTTTAACCTGCTCCAGTCAGTGCCTTGGCATAAAGCACGTGAGAGTTATGGGGCTGAGGGGATCTGGGGTGAAGGGCCCAGGCAAGGCAAGGCAAATTTCTGTAATATTTGCTATCTAGGGCAAAAATATTTCCTATCGATAGATTCTGGACACAATAATGAGCAACCATGCCTCAGGAGATGGGCATTATTTTAATTGACTTAATAAAGTAAATCAACTCACAGAGAAAATCTCCTTGGACAGTATAATTACAGATACTGGGTTATAACTCATGAGCTTCCACGCTTAGGCTGACAGGCAAATAGCAAGAGAAGTCATTAGCAAAATGTGAAAGAAGAAGACATATGTTATAGGAATTTCTCCGCTTTCTAATTCTTCATTTGTAAACTTCCCTTCAAGTTCAATGCCTTAGTCTTATTAGATGTCACTGTCAATGCTTGTGATGAAACACTCAACTGATCATTTAGAGCTTTCTTATAAAGACCTAAACTGAAAATGAACACAAGTAAATACAGAACCGCGCCGTTAAATGCATGAACTTCTGTGATATTTGTCCACTTGTACATTTAACTTTCTGTTTTCATTTGTAACTGTATAGAGTGAGATGTAGAACTGCACTACGCACTTAGTCTTTTTCCTGGGATTTGTATGTGCAGGAGCCTGTAAGGGTACATGGAGTGCAGAACTGCACAGACAAGTGGATGGTCTGGATAGAACATGTGCTTGCTTGTTCCTTGTTCTCATTTTTTAATGGCCATAAATCAAGGTCTCCCTAAGTCAGGGAGTTTGCATTAGAGCTTTGAAAACTCTTACAGAAATAGCATGCCAATATAAAACAACATTTAATGTAATAAACTTGGAAAATATTTCTGAGCAGTTTGAATTACCCTTGCTCTGATGACTTGCATAATTTAACCAACCTAAAAACCACAGTGGCTCTCGCAGAAAGCCCATTTCTGTCTCAAGTAGCAGCCAAAGCAGACTGTTTGTCTAATTTCCACACCCAAAGCTCCTTGTCTCCGAACATCAGCTGTTCCCCCATTTGCATCTGGTTTTGCATCTGCACAATTACCCAACCAAGATGCTGATCTGGTACGGCGTGAGTGCCAGGGAACACGTGTGTACCAGGGAACACGTATGAGCCAGGGACCATGTGTGTGACAGGGACCGCGTGCGAGCCAGGGAACATGTGACAGGGAACATGTGTGTGCCAGGACAAGTGGGTGTGCCAGGACCATGTGTGTGCCAGGACCATGTGTATGTGTCAGGACCATGTGTGTGAGCCAGGATCATGTGTGTGCCAGGATCACATGTGTGCCAGGACCATGTGTGTGCCAGGATCACGTGTGTGCCAGGATCACGTGTGTGCCAGGATCACGTGTGTGCCAGGACCATGTGTGTGAGCCAGGATCACGTGTGTGCCAGGATCACGTGTGTGCCAGGATCACGTGTGTGCCAGGACCATGTGTGTGTGCCAGGACCATGTGTGTGTGCCAGGATCACGTGTATGCCAGGACCATGTGTGTGCCAGGATCACGTGTGTGCCAGGATCACGTGTGTGCCAGGACCATGTGTGTGTGCCAGGACCATGTGTGTGAGCCAGGATCATGTGTGTGCCAGGATCACGTGTGTGCCAGGACTCCACGGGTGCTGCACACCCCTGGTGCGTGCCTAGAGGAACTGGCGATGGCCCGGTCCCTGAGCCTGCCCGTGGTGCCACAAGGTGAGGATGGATTTTGTCCGTCTAGGGTGAGGACCGAAGGTTATGCATTGAATATCTCAGAATTAAAACAGGAGGTGTTGGGCTCGGCACTGCTTTCCTGAAGCATGGCCTTAGCCATGAGCAAATAACGTATGTCTAAACCTGCTGTCAACTGCAATGAGCTGAAGCCAATGGGAGTTGAATTTTTTGGCCAGTATATGTGACCATGAAACACAGGCATTAGGTTTTTCCATTCCTTTTTATTTATTTCTGTAGGCTGTAGTAAGGGACCATTGCTTTAAAACCCTTAGACATTTGGACATATTTTACAAGACAGTACAGTTTCTGAATGTCACACATTGATCACAGTTTCATACTACTACATGCATATAAAGACACAGGTTTTTTTAGTAATTTGTTTTACAGAAACAACTGGAGAGGTCAATAAACTTCAACAAAGAATGACTAAATCAAAGTTACAAAAAATGTAAGACTCTAAGTACACTAGTATATGGCTAATGTTGCTGTAACCACCGCAAAGTGCCAGGGCATTGAAACATCTCTTAAAAGGGAAGAAAACATCTGCTGGTGCATTGGACAGTGAATTCCAATATAACCCAATGAAGAGATTGTGCAAGACATGCAGGATCTGCTGGGCTATTGGGCACAAGCACTGCCTTTCCTGGCAGACATGCTGAACTGGGCTCCCCACTGATTCCCCACTGCAGGTTAAAAAATAACCCAGCGCAAGGCAATGGAGAAACTGGTCCTAGTCTTGGGTCACAGTCAGTTTCAATTTCCAGCTATAAAAGCAACTTGATCTACAACTTGACCTACCAGCAGAGCCACAGGAAACACATTTTCCAGTTTTTATTTGTTGTTAAGTATCACTTTTTTTTTTTTTCAAAAAGACCCCCAGAGTTTTCCTATCCTTCAGTGACTATGGATGCTCACAGCTGCCCTTTGGAGACGTCGCTGGAAAGCCCTTGCCTGGGCTCAGGGGCCCTGCAGGTCCTGGGCTTTTGTAGGAAGAGGGCCTGGGGCTGGTCCCCAGCCCGGGAAACGCGGGGCAGCCACGGTGGCAGCACAGCCCTGGTGCCCTCGGGCACGGGGACATCGCTGATCAGCACTTGCAACAGGGCCTTGCTTCTGTTTTCTCCCTTTTCCAAAACTGCTTCACTGGCCTGATGACAGAGCGGGATTCTGCTGCAGGAAGTGGGGGTGTATTTTTTTAATGCTATTCTAATTGGAAGCCAAGTTTAGTTGGTAGCTGTGCCTGGCCTTTCTGAGTACAGTATCATGGCTTCAAAATTCAAAGTAAAATGGAGGTGCTGCTCCCCCACACCCCCAAAACACACCAGTGGGGAATGGTTCAATGAAGCAAAAGTAATTTTATGCACCCACCACCACCAAAAAGCCAGAGAATGGGAAAAAATTGTTTGGCATAAGCCAACAAAATTGACATAAGCAAAACAAATCCCAGGGGTTCCAGGAGCCAACGTGTGGCTAATGGTATGTGGAGTCAGTAAAACATAACAGGAAGAAGAGTCATAAATGGCAGAGCTCTTAAATGAAAAACACAGAGTAGAGAAGAACAGATTAATAGTCTTAAATATAGATTACCAACAGGACCAGAGGTTGTGCCCCAGTTCAAAGTAACCAACGGCCCATCTGCCTGCAGTGTCCTCCCAGCTTCACTAAGTCTCTGGACCGAGGGCTGAGAGCATTGAACTGCGTGGCTGAGGTTGGGCTCCTGCTGTAGGGACGGTGACCTGTGAGTTTGGGATGCTGCCTGTGGCATCAAGTCCACAAAGAGTGAGTTGGTGTGGAGGGATGCTCAGGCATGCCTGGAATGACTGTCATCCTCTTGCCTGAAAGATTCACTCCTTCCCCAGGCTTTTGCTGACCTCCCTCTGTTTCCCATTCCCTCACCCCATTGGTTTCCAAGTAAGTGCTGTGGGCAGACACCTCCAGCCCTGAGGTCATACAAAGCTATTATTTTTCCTAAAAGTCCACCACTAGAAAAATTAGTTTTTCTCAAAGCTATTAGCTTTTAGACATATGGGTCCAAATTCTTTACTGGTCTATAAATGGGGCATGGCTCCATTGGCCTCAATGAGCTTTAACTTACAGAAGTAAAGAATCTGGCATTTCATATAAATTTGGCTCCCTGGCTTTCATGAGACTGTAGTTTTGAGGGGTCTTTGTACCGAGTTCAGCCTTATTATTAATTTCTGAAGGTAGCATCACTGAAGTCTTGGAAAGACCCCTTTAAAAATAAAGGTTAATCCTTGCTCAGTCCTACAGAGCATCAACAGTATTATTTCTAGATAACAGGAAAAAAGAAGGTTTTGCTTTCTCTTCTAAGCCTCTAAGACTGAAAACTTCTTGTGCGATGAAGCCAGAATCAAGCAAAGCAAAATTCTTAGTAGTATTTACAGGTATGAACACTTGTGGCACCCAACCTTTGGTGTCAAAGGACACTTATTGTGGCTTAGGTAACACCAGGAACAAATGGGATGGACATCCTGGACGCAGACTTTCAGTTTTCCTAAGGTTTCCTCTGTCTGGCCAAGACAAAGTTTCAGTGCAAGAGCCTAAATGTGATCAGCATGGGGTGCGAGATGCATGCTGGAAAAGAAACATTTCTTCAAAGGGCTGGGTGATATTTGGGTCATTCCTATCCTGGTGTGGGGGGGCAAAACTGAGAGTGGTCTGACTAGACGCTTTCTATGGTTTTGACTGTGCTCTAACAAATTGCTGACATGGAAGGTGCCTTTTGAAGGGATTTATGTGATCGTTGATGATAGATATGGCAGGCTATTGCATTAATTGCTTCCTAAAATAGAAAAATCCCACCCAGCTTTAATACCTTCATATGTGAATGGGTGTTGCTGATAATGAATCACATGCAAAACTGGGTCTACTGGTTATTCCTTTCATTCGAGGGTTACCTGGACTTTCTGAAACACACACCTTTCCAAATTAAATGTTTCAGGTTTGTTGGCTACTATGGCGGGCATGTAAGAAAATCGCACAAAACATACGAAAGGAAATGGAACCAAAACTCCATCTTTGGCAAAAGCATGGTCACTGACCAGACTGCTGGGCAGAATCCAAAGGAATGTCTGTGCAGAGCTAGAGTGGGTCTGAAGATCTTTGTCATGCTAAACTTCAACAGGCCATGAGATAGCTTCAGGATGAACATTTATCTCATGGACTTTTATTCAATTTCTGGGAATACAGCTGTGGGTATGCCTATAAAGGAGCAAGGAGGATCATTAAGTAAGCATGTACAGATTTTACCATAAGTAAATCAAAATCTGGTCCCTTTCTGAACGTTTATGTTTCTCATTCTTCTATAATTTTTTCTCATTTCCTGATTTTCTCTGGGACCAAAAATAAAAGTTCCAAAATCCAGTGGAAAATGAAAGTCTGGACACTTTTGTTTTAATCCAGGAAAAACTTCTCTGAAGGTCCCTGAGCATTGTCAGGTCACCGCCTTGAATAAGAGCCTAAATTTTGATGCTTATCCCAACTCCATCGTAACTCTTAGGGCAATTAGATTCAGATCCTGTCTCTTCTTTCCGCTCTCAGCTTAAGTGATGTAAATCTGGAGAAACTGCAGCCAGTGGTGTTGGGTGACCTTTCCCTGCCGTCACCAAGGGCAGAGTCTGGCCCGCTCCGCGTTCTCAGCAGGAACATCTCAGTTTCCACAGCCAGTCCCTGGTTAGTTTTAAGTACCACAAACAGGAAAATACAAAAACATAATAACATCAGACAAACCCCATGACCTTTCACAGACGCACTTCCAGCAGGAATGTTGCAGGTGTTTATCAGAAAAAAGAAAATAATGACAACAAAAAGGTTGGGGGATCAGCTGTGTAAATGAACACTGAGAAAGCGTCTAATATATTATTCTGTAATACAAAAAGAAGAAATCTGACTTGATTGCCCTATTATAAATTTGCTAAAAATACAGATATATATTTATATTTTTATATATATATAATTTTTTTTTAAATCTGAACAGAAAAATAGACTACTCTGGAATGCATGAAAGTCACATGACTTTTCCATACATCAGATACTTATAAAGCCAACACAATGGCAAGCAGGAGGTACAGAGGTAACTAGAACATCTGTACTTTATTCAAGAACTATTTAAAGCCATATTCTCCCCAAGCAGGTGATTGGAAAGCAACCCAAGGTAACACTTGCTCTGTCTGATGACACAAGCAGAAGTGAGTGAGCAACATGGGCCCCAGGGAAGCGCATCTCGCTCCGGCCTCGCCGAGGGCACCGGCGCCACACGGTCTCCTCTGCTCGGGAATTGTAGGATTTGCTTTAGAATGAGGTGTTCTGTGGAGCTTACCAGCAGAGAGAACGTGGCTTTAGAAACCTTGTCTTTGCAATGAGTTTTACATAATCTTGTTATTTACTATAAACTGTACCGGTTGTAATTCTGTCAAGACGTAAATATACAATAGGTACAAATATTAACAATACATTACAATTTTACAGAAGAGAATACTGTTTTCCTTAGAAATGTGTATCTTATTAGCTGCAAGGGAAGAAAAGGCTACAGTTTATCACAGCCATAGTTGCCAAACAACCTGACTGCCTCAGACGTGTTTCTTGTGACTCGCACAGGCAGATATTCCCCGGCATTTGACACACACGGCATGTTCAGGAAGGGAATGTGCGTTCCACGGATTTTCTTTTCTTTTTCTCTCTCTTGGTTTGGTTGTTGGTTTTTTTTTTCCTCCTTTCTTCTACCTTTTTTTGGCTCTCAAGCCTTTCAGAAAAATACGGATTTCACAGGAGATTCTTTTGTTTTGGGTTGGGTTTTTCTCCGTAAGTGTGCTTAGGTGAAGTTTTTAAGAAAAGGCACTGAGAAATCTACTGCAAAGTCACTGCTTTTTCCCTCTGTTCCAGGTTAAAACTCAAAGACTCTTTGCCTCCTGGTTAAGAAAATTGCACCCTCTCCTTCCACATATATATATATGTTCTACATATGTATTTATAGGTATGTATTAAAAACGATATGGCATAAGATACAAGCAAGTGCAGACATCACACAGAGAGTCCTTTCACGCATGATGTCTTTTGCAGCAGCAGGTGAGGCTCTGTCAGCTTGCTTGACACTTGGTGCACAGTAAATTTGCAGACCTGAATGCCAAATATCAGTGATTAATCCACACGCTTTAGCTCAATGCAAAAGGTATTGCCTGTTTTCCCCAACTGCTATGAACTTGGGAAACATGTATCAAACAAACAAAAATTAAATTGTCTCTCTAGGATCTACAGGATTTGGTGAGCATTATGTTTTCAAAGCACTGCTTTTTCTTTGCAATGAGTACAGATTTAGTCTACCATAGCTTCAGGTTAGAGTAGATTTCCCAGTGCTTACATTATATATATGTGTATTATGCACACACACACATATATAGATACATACTTTGTATTCAGACTTTATTTCGTTAAAATAAATTAAACATACTTCCTTTTTAATTGGGCATAAAATGAGAGCTACATCTTCATACACAAATAAGAAATGCTCTTCAAGCATATTATATGCTTGACTTTAAATTATTTGCTTTCTATAAGAAATCTACAGGACTTTGGCTATTCAGACGTGAAAGGTAGATTTTTAATGATACTTTTGAATTTGGCTTTCAAAAGTGACTCATAAAATGCTACTTTAAAGGTAGGACTAAATAGATGACATAAGGTGTGTGTCATGAGCGATCACACAAGGCAGACAGAGGGCCTTTGGTTACAAGGAGAGTTGCACCAGTTGACTATCAGATAAAAAATGATAGAATTGTTGATTTATACATTTTTGTCAGTGCCATCTATAAACCAAATACATCAATTTGGATGAGAGTGTGGTAAATACTACACTATATGGCTATATTTAAATACGTTCACTTTTGTGATATGTAAAATATGACTTTTTTCCACATGAAAGCATCAGCTCTAAAAATATTTAACTTGGAAATCACTATTACTTTATACAAAAAATTTCCCTGATTTTTCTTCTTTTTACATTTGTGCTGATGGCAGACATGACTGATCACTGAAACACAGAGATTATATTAAAACTGTTCTCTTTAAGATTTCTCGTTGCCGCTCTGTGGCCTCAGAGAAACCACAGAATAAATCAGTATTTAAAGCTTATGTGCTGGAAAGTTACTTTACTTTTTCATGACGACTCAATCTAACGATCTAGTATCTCAGCAATACATCGGTTCCTCTAAGTACACTTGTATTACTATGGCCAAATCCTAAAGTCCTTCACCAGGCAAAGCCCACTCAGAGGAACGGTGGTTTCGGCTGAGGGAACAGCAAAAGTGAGCAAGCCTCGGGAGCTGGCCCTGTGCAAATACCCTGGGAGTGTCACCTGTGCGCAGTGCCTCTGGGGCACCTTCCTGTCCCTCTCTCGCTGCCCTTGGCTCACTCCCGAGGCGCTGGCTCAGGTCCCACTCACCCTCCAGGGCCTCGCCCTGCTGGGACACCAGAGCAGCTCCGAGCGCGTCCCTCGGCCGTGCCCCAGCGCCTGGGACGGGGTCAGCCGGGCAGAGCAGTCACTGCACCGCGGGCACAGCTCTGTGCCAAGGAGACACCCGGCAAAGCCAGACCTCACAAGCCCTGTTAGCTCCTCAAACAGATATGTGCTTATTGCTTTTGTCCGTACGCGCTGCGTTCACTCTCACGGGATACAGACAGTGCTGCACGGCCGGGACGGACACACGGCTACATTCAGGACTAACCAACACTTGTTTTTTTACAATAGGAAGGAACAAAATGCAGCGGACTCAAGTGGCTTTGGGGGGGTCTTCCTCCCACCTGTGCCCCTCTGCTCCCACGCCCCGTGTCTCAGCTCATCCCCGGACCCACTGCCTGCAGTTGCTACAAACCCCGGCAGGAACTCAGGGATAGGTCAGGAAATGCTCATTGACAGAGTTATTTACAACTGAGTTTTACAGTAGGAACAGAGAACAACATAATAGGTTACCATCACAGTTATCACAGGACAAGTTGTGACTTGCTACAGGTGTGTAACAAATCACAGTCACAACAAGAGGCACAAATTAAAGTAGTGCTTGGTTAAAGTGCTTGATTGTTACACTCTGCTATCCTACTCCAGCATTGCAACAATGACAACAAAAAGTCAACGTAAAGTGCTTTTCCCCCCAAGATTAAAAACCAAAGACAAATTATTTCCTACACAATTTGACATAACTTTATTGAAACAATAATATTTTAAAAACCTAGGCTGGTGGCTGCTAGTTCTGTTCACTTTAAATGGTCAGACTTTTTTTTTTTTCTCCTCTTTTTTCTTGTTTCATTCAAAAGTGACTGGATGTTATTAAAATGTCAGGCCTGAATCTCCTGCCTCTCGCAGCTGCTTTGTGCCATGGCCCTGCAGGAGTCTCTCCTGCCCGAGCTCCTGGCGAGAGGGAGCACAGCCAGGCCTGGGACACGTCACTATCGAATACCTCTTTTTGCATATTTATGTAACACTTGCATATCTTTCACTGCGCTGCTTGGGCGCAAAAAGCTCCGGCCCAACCTGCTCCTGCCGTGCGCCACGGGCAGACCGCGCTGCGCCCGAGCCGGTGGGACGGGAGCCCAGGGCAGCTCCGGTGCCCAGCGCAGCCCTGGCTCAGACCTTCTGCGGGAGGGCAGGGCAGAGCCGGGCTCTCCTTCCAGCCCTGTGCCCCCGGCACCGCCAGAGTCCTGTTCTGCATGGCTCCTGCACACCTTCCCAGCGTGGGCTGTGGGCCCGGGGGCAGGTACCGGCCTTTAGCAGAGGGTAAGTGCAAGCCTCACTATGTCTTAGGGCATGTTTGGAATTAGATACAAGTGGTGCAACTCACCCTGCTGAGATTTCAGAAGAAAACATCAGGTCCTACAGGATATCAGATTGTTAAACACACAAAGAGCATTTTAAAAATTGGTTTCTCTAGACCATTATTTGTTTCAAATGCTTTTCGCTTAGATTTTCCAATAATGCAAGTGCTCCCTGTTACCTTTAGACATAATATCCATCAGAGAAAGCTGTAGATGGGAAACAGCTGCCCTGAAGCAGTGAGCATTGTGTTTTTGAAAGCTTTATACCAACCCCAGCAATTTATTCCAGAGTTCAAATCTGGCTGCCTTGGCATCCTTTATGGAACTAATGCAAATCAGATGTTAGTATTTCCAAAAGGAGCTCTAGCGTTCAAGGGGAATGGATGGATATTTGGTCACATTGGCTTCACTGGACAACATGAAAGGAGATCAATGTGTGGTCATGATTTGCAATCATTTTTTTGACTGATGTGGGCAATGTCTTTAGAGTTGTTTCAGAGAAGGACATTTTCACAAACCCACACTGGACCTCCCCCAGACTTTTAGAAACAGGTGGCTTGTTTCAGCCAAGTTCATGCCATGCAGAAGCTCTTTTGTTTGTGTTGACTGTGAAGATATTCCTTTGAACTCTCAGTAAGTTCTTTCAGACCCCACCTCAGATGCTTTGATCATGTGTGTTAGCATGTCCTCCGCTGCCTGGTAATACATGAACTTCTGGGGAAATGTGATTTTCTAGTCTGACAGTCTCCTGATTGCCCTGGGTTCTTCCAGTGATACCTTCCATAGAGTAAATGCAGTTCTGCCCTATCAGCTTAGGGGAGGTGGGTAAAGCAGCTGCTTCTAGATGGTTCTTCTCTGTTCTATAAACATGGTCCTTTTGCTTTAGATAGCCACTGTTTGCAACCTTGTACGGGGGACTCACATTTCCGGGGGGACTTGAATCATACATCAGCTGACCTTCATCGTCAGTGTCAGCATCTATGTATTTGTGTATACTAGCATCATGGAAGTTGAAAGCTATGGCTGCCTGCGACTCCGGTGACTTTGGAGGGGTTCTCGCACTCGCAGTTGTGTAGATTGAGGTTTCTGGGCTCATGAGAGATCTGTCAGAGAGTAAGGAGTTATCTGTGGCAGCAGCAGCAGCTCCCCGGCTCTTGAGAGGGTCTGGATATGTTCTCAGTACATTTGATGCTGGTACTAATGTGCTGGTGTCCTCTTCCATGAAGTTGACTTTCAGAGACCTTAGTTTTAAAGGATTACTGGCCTTTATGGAGCTTTTGGGACTTTCTATGAAAAAAGCAGACCGGTGGCTGCTTTCAGAGCTTGGGTTAATTTCCACGTACCTGGCACTGCTCCCCTCTGGCCTGCTCTGCTCCTGAATCACGTTAATGCCACCCTTGCAGGGCAGGGCGGTGAGCGGGCTGTGGGAGAAGCGCCCCGAGTCAGGGAATTCCGCTGCACAGCTGATGAAGCTGTCGATGCTGGACATGCTCCTCATGTCAATGATCCCGTCGGTGCGAGTTGTCAGAAGGGGCACCATAGGGCCAGGAAGGCTTTCCATTTCTAGCTCTTCCTTTTGCTTTCCAGATTGACTCGACTCTTTAGTGTTAAGGTTTGGCTGAGACTGAGTCTTTGCCATTTTGTTGTACATGTCCTCGAGCTGTTGGACATTCAGGTGTTGGGGACTTGAAGATGACCTGGCTTTTTCTGGGGACCCTTGTTCCTTAGTTTCAAAAGATTTACTAGAACTAGTTTCAGAGAGCGTTCTCTTGGTCCATTTCCATTTGCTCGGAGACAAATGATTGTCCTGAACTTTATCCTTTTTGGCTATGCTTTCTCCATTCTTTTCAACCACAATGTCCATGAGTTCTATGCTACGGGCAAATGCATCTTTCATGTTCATGGAAACAATACTGCCATTCCTTTTTGCTCTTTCAAGAGCTTCCCTGCGCTTAATGGCCTTCTCCTGCCTCTTCTGCTCTTTGTAGAACTCAGAGAAGTTATTGACAATAATTGGGATGGGAAGAGCTATCACCAGCACACCAGCAATGCAGCACAGTCCTCCTACTATTTTACCCAAAAGAGTTTTGGGGTAAATGTCTCCATAGCCTACTGTTGTCATGGTGATTGTTGCCCACCAGAAAGAAGCTGGGATGCTCTTGAATTTTGTATCATCCTCATCTTTTTCCGCAAAAAACACTAAACTGGAAAAGATCATAATGCCCATGGCCAAAAACAAGATGAGTAATCCAAGTTCATTGTAACTCCTCCTCAGTGTAAACCCCAAGGACTGCAAACCTGTTGAGTGCCGGGCGAGCTTTAGAATCCGGAGTATCCTCATAATCCGAAATATTTGGACCACTCTTCGCACATTTTGGAACTGAAGTACACTTTTATTGGATTCCGTGAGGAAGATAGTGACATAGTAGGGTAAGATAGCCAGCAAATCTATAGCATTCAGTGGGCCTTTGAAAAACTTCCATTTCTTAGGTGAGGAGAGGAACCGCAGGAGGTATTCCATTGTAAACCACGCAATGCACACTGCTTCCACGTGGGCGAGCTGGGGGTTGTCTGTAGTCTGCCCAAATTCATCCACACCTTGTAGTTCAGGAAGTGTATTAAGGGACAAGGCAATTGTAGATAGTACAATAAACATGATGGAAATGATTGCCAAAATCTGGAAAGGAAAGAGAAAACAGTGAGTTAAGCTCGGAATACATTACGCTGCCTCTCGCTGCCATTAGCACATGGCTGCATTTTCACTCACACATTGCAAAGACCCATGTTGCTCAGTACACAGAAGTCAGGTAACCAAAGCATCCTGAACTGAGTTTATTTTGGAAGCTGATTCAGTTATGGCAGATGCATAAAAGAGATAAATCATCTACTTCAACTCCTGTGCTTTCATATAGTCAAAAACACTCAAGGAACAGCTAGGACGCCAGGAGGACTGCGAAGCCGTTCACAGCAGGAGCTTTTGATTAACTACTAATTAGGTGCCCAACAAGGCCCATCTGGACAACAGGCTCTGAAATTTAAGCAAGAAGGAATGCAATTGTGAATACATGATTCGATCAGAGCGATGTCCTCCATTTAATGCACAGTTACTGCTGTAATTTGGGGCGCCGATGGCTAATTACAGAGACGTGTGTACAATTCTACACATAAGCACACAAATAATACGCTCCTGTTTAATGACTCATCTCTAATTTGAAACCTGATGCTTGTGAAAAAACATGAAAACTTCACCAAGCTTTCTAAGCCATTTTGAGCTCTGAGCTATTCCAGGAGAGAGCAAGCATCCGAGCAAAGCAAACTGGACAATGCTGAGGCAGCCAAGGCAGGGCAGGCTCAGCCGCTGGAGACCTCATTCGTTGTCAGAAAAGCAGAAGAGTGCAGCGAGAGGAGAGCACAGTGCTCTGCAGCGAGCAGCCTCTCTAAATCCTGAGTAAATCTGATCAGAGCCTGGGACTCCAACTCTGTGCAGTGTGCACTGCTGCAGTAGTGTTTGCAGCTTTCCAATGGCATGGGCAGGCTGTCCTTCTGTTCCTGTTTTATATAGACATTAATGCTATACTTTCCAGTTCTCCCTAATTACATCTCCTTTTAAAGCCATTTCAGGGAGGGTTTTAGAGCTGACAGACAATTTGAGGACTGTTTTTTCTACTAGTGAATTATTTGCCTAGTTTATTAATTGGGTGGGATTATATCTAGTTTCTTAGGTAACTGCCAAAATACAATGATGATTTCAAAGCACACATACACGTGACTAACACCTAGTCTTTGCTTCAGTGTAAGCCTGTCCCTCACACTCACTTTTCTCTAGCCTGAAAGAAAAGCAGCATGAAAGTGATTGCAAGGTGTATGCCTGATGACCAGATACACAGCCTTATACTATGAATAATAAAACGCATGACAAAAGTTCTGCATCACAAATCCCAAATCTGATGCACTCCTTCCTTGCCAATATATTTAGAATTTAGGTTTCCTCGCAGTGACTTTTCTCAGCCACCTTTACAACAACAGATTTTCCAGTTACCACCTGAGGCACTGGAGAAAGAAATTCTTGATGGATTTCTCTTCAGCCAAGCCCAGCACAGACATCCCAACAGAGAGGAAATATCGGACTTCTCAAGAAGGACCTCTGCACCTCTTCTCCATAGCTGAAAGGCAAGGCTGGAAGCTTCAATTTAATTAAGTTCATAAAGCAAACTTAGGCTATGATTTCAGGAGAAAAGCCTATATACCTTAAACTCCACCAAATTTAAGGCAAGAGTTTCAATTTTTGAAAGTTTGATTTCAACAAGTGTTTTAAAATCCACTTGCTGTTAAGAAAATCCCTTCCAAATCAATGTTATAAAGCCATTTACCTTTTGACTCACTAAAATGCACTGTATAAGTGTGATTTGCACGTGACACTGCAGAACTAGTAATTTAATCTGAAGAATGATATTTCACTAGAAACAGAAATTAACTCCATCAAACACTCTGTTTTCATTGTGTAAATTGGATTAAGTGCAAGTGGTGCATGCAGTAAATAGCCTCTTATGCAATGCTCTAGCATGGGAATTTTAGAATAGCCTCACTTGAAGTTACTAAATTGTTGTTCCAAGGAAAAATGCTGTGAAGATTCCTTTTCCTTTTTAAATAGGCAGAGTAAAATGTTGTTTGCTCAGCCACGCGCTCTCCCGCAAACCTTCCTCTTCCTTGTTACCTTCTTGTTCTCTAAGATTGCTGCAGAAATACAAACAGCTCCACAAGAACCTGTGCGTTTGCCTCGTTGAAAAGCTTCTCAGGTCAATGAGCCAAAGAAGCTCTGGGAAAGATCTGAGTGGGACAAAAATGTAGGAAGAGCCATGGGATGAAGAGGAGCAGAGAGGGACACAGGGAAAAGTGCTTGAACTGATGGCTTCAAACTCAAGAGAATAAAATGTATGTCAAGTGTCTTATGGTGAAGTGTGGGGAAATTTAGATGTTAGCTACTTCTGCATGGTAGCTTGTTTCAAAAGACCATGTCCTGGAGATCAGGCACTACCCCCAAGAAGCAGAGCCTGATTTGCTTTCCTAGAAGGCTCTTTTGGTGGTTTTGATGTCATTGCTTTGTTTACAGCCCACCATAATATCTGAAGGTGTTTGGGATGTTTGTAATGGTAATTTCAATTATTTTTGCTTGGCTTTATCTCTGCCCACTATACACAGGAGGGCTTATTTGTAGGCTTAGATGTATGTACCTGTCGGGTTTTATCTCCTTCACTTTCAGTGTAAATATTAACACTCCATCTTTATTCAGTGAATGGCATCCAGCAGCAGTAATTGGTGTCAAACCTTCTGTTTCCTTTGATATAGCTTCCTGCTTTGAAGATGAAGGCAATGCCAGATGAATATAAACAAATAAATTGGGAGATCTAAGGGTAAAAATTGGTTTTGGTTTAGCAGATTTGGCCACAAAGCTAAGCAATAAACAGAGACAGATGTTTATAAATTCTCCCACAAGCTACAGTGAGATGCCACCTGAGCTCCCAAGACACAGATTTTCCCCCTTACTCATCTACTGCCACCACCCTTTTGGGAATCTTGTCAGGCTAAGAAAAACTTCTAAATGTGAGTCCATTGTCCTCAGGTATTCAAGGCACTTTTCAGTTGGAAAGCACATGAAACTGAGATGGAATATCTCCAGCAGAGTTTAGAGGATCCTTCTCCTTCTGTAGGATGCCTTGTCCTGGTGGCATCCACCATCCACCAAAAGCCACCCAAGGAGCAGTTGTGCCCAGAGAACTGATCCAGCTGCTGCCATCAGGCATTAGCACTGTTCAGTTGCACGGGGCTCTGTCCCAAAGTATTTACAGTCTAGGATTTCAGATTATAGAAATCACCATCTGTCTCTCTAATAAGGTTTCCCGTCTTGGCTGTACTGAACCTCTAGCTTGGCAGCTCTCGTATTTTCCACTGTCAGCAATGAGACACAGAAAGCTGAAGGGAAGATGTTTACACTCCCAGGAAGGTCTCTAGGGATGCTCTGCATCACAGGCAGCCTTTTCATTCCATTCCTCACCTTTCATCCTCCCTTTACTCTTCCAGGTTCATTTCTCTTTAAAAAGAAAAGCCAATGGGACCAATTTGGACTTGAGCAGAAACAATCCCTCTGCAGTGAATGAGGTTCCAGCTGCTTACGAAACTGAAAAGCTTTTTTCAGTCACTGGGAAAAGCACCTGCAGTCCCTGTTCCAGCACACTGACCCCAAATCTTGCTGCTGCTCCAGCTGCTCACGGCTGCATGAAATAGAAGCAAGCACGGGAGAGAGCCTCCTCCCATGGCACTGATCTCCATGATTCCTTAAAAGGCTGAAACACGAAACATGGCCTTGTGCTGGTGAGAACTTTGGACGGGCAAGCAAAGAGCTGAGGCTGATCAGGCTCAGGCACAGAAAGGTCCCTAGAGCTCAGGCTCAGACTGGCAGAAGGAACTGGGATGAGAAAGTTCAGCATCAGAGGCCTGTTAGGTTTGTGAATGCTGCTGGAATGTCCATGTTCTCACTAATGGAGCAAGCTGTACCTCTGCCAGGCCTGGGTGCTGGCCTGTCTGGCATATGTGGGTTGGTTATTGGGATCAGGGAAGGCACCTCCAGCATCCCTGCAGGAGCATCCAGAGCTTCTGACCTGCATGGCCATGGCTGCACAGTCCTATAAAACGCACAGCTAGAACTGTAGAGGCTTGCAGCCTAAAATTTGGAAGCAAAGGAAAAAGTTTGGAGTCACAAATAGCTAAAATGAGTGACATGAGGACACATTTGTGACACAGGCAGGAGTCCCTTCATTGTGGAACCACAGCTATGACAGCTGTTCTCCACTGTCCCCATGTGGGCTCCGTGGGAGCTGAGGACAGGAGCCCTGACAGACCAGGGCCAAGCAGGCATCCTCAGCAGCACAGCACAGCACTCCTTCAGCTGCTCGTAAAGCTGACAGGATTTAAGACTAGTTTTTCCCTGCACAACTTTCAGACCATTTCCACTCACAGTTTCCATGAGAGAAGCTCTGCAGTTCCCTTCCTCTTTGCTTCTGTATTTACTCTTACATTTTGCCTGTAGCAACACACCATAAATTGTGAAAACCTCCATCAGGTACTTCACAAGGTTACCTGCAGAAGGTATTGGATGGGCTCCTAATGACGGCACTGGCTTGTGGTGCAAATCTCAGTGTGTATGGGCCAGATTTCAGGAAAAAGCTTCTCTTCCACTGAACTGGCTGTTACACAAAGTGAAAGATTCACAAAGAGTGAATCTCTCAATTGTTGCTATGGTTCCTTTGTGGAAGCTAAAAAACCCAAGGACAGGCAGGGCAGGGTTCTGGATGAATTTAAAGCAATTGCCTCAAAGTGATTAGCATGATTGTACATACATGTTGGTCATTACACACGCAGATGAGATGAGCAAGCTGATTTTGGGAGCAAGTGTCGCCAGCTGGTACAACTGCTGCTTCCTGAGGCAAGATGGATGTGCCATGTTCGCAAGCCTTTAATCCCCACCTCCTCCAAAATCCCCCCCAAAAGTAGGCAGGCCACCTCTACCCGGCACATTTCAGGAAATACCCCCTGCCCTGGGCCTGATCCTGCCTGCTGGGTGAGATTGCTCCCAGAGATGTCTCCTTTGTGACGGCAAGGTCTGTGCTTATCCCCGGGGGAAGAGGGCTCCTGCCTGCTCAGAGGTTTCCCATCTCTCTCTGTGGCCGCAGCAGTTTGAGGGCTGCTCTTTGTGCATTCCACCCCACAGGTGGCACAGGGAGGGGTGAGTTTTAGGCAGCAGGCACTGACCCAGCATTGAAGTTTGGTGACATTTATTGCTTGGCTATTTTCTTTGCAGTGCTGAAGACCCTAGCAGAGATGAAGGCATAAGACAGGTGACTTTCAAGGCCATTAAAATTAATGGGAACTGGCTGTCCCAATCCCATAGATGGCTCTAAAATCTCAGGGTAAGCATCCGAGATCTCTCTGCTCATGGCAACATGCCCTATACTTTTTCTGTCTTCATACTCAGTAATGAAGCTGATATAGCAAGGAGAAGGGGTGGTGTGTGGGAGAGAGTAGGAGGGTGTTTGAATATAGATTTGATATTCTTGGAAATACGATGAGGAAATTGTTATGTAATCAAGAAGTTCAATAATGGTTTTGTCTAATGCACTTTTTTAGCTTCATCAAGGCCTGCAGAATAAATCTGGCATCAGGACCAGGTTTCATTCATATGATCCATTTACTAAGGGATTTTTCCTGCAGCCCTCTGCTTTCCCAAGCTACAATATACTTTGAGTCAGACTGTCCAGCTCCATCCTGCCACGCCTATGCCAGCCTCTGCCTCCCCAGGCTCTGACAAACACAGAGCACAGTGTATTTTGAGAGTACCCCACGTGCTGCACAGTGCAGAAACAGATGGAGAGTTCCTTAATCTCCTCCCCACTTGATTCTGCACAGGAATAACATCTCCTGCTCACAGCAGCTATACATGTCTGTGGTATTTATTGACAGGAACTTTTGTTTAGGAAACATCTCTTCACTAGAAAATGCCTATTTATTCATAAACTGAGAGTTTGCAGAACACAGTCACTTCTGATGTCAAGATTCTGACCACTGAGCTTCCAGGATGTTTTCTCTAGAAAATGCTGAGGCCATAATGAAAGGTAACATTTGCTTCTTACATCACGGCAAGTTGAGGCCAAAGTCAGGGATATGGTTGCAAGAATCTTCAATATGCTTTTTTCACGTGGAAGGATGTTAAGATGTAAGAAAGACCTTGAATCTCCAAAATCCTTATGTCCTATTGGTTCCTGTGGAGTATAAACCTGTGCTCAGGAGTTTTCCCTGACCTGGTGCTTCACTGTCACTGCTGCACGCTGCCCCAGCAGGGTCCTTGGGAACCCTCTGCTGCAGGAGCTCTGTGCTCCAGAGGGGCCCCGGGACACACCAGCTCAGCTCCCGCGGTGCCCCAGGGACTGTGTACAGCCTGTGAGGTGAACTCCAACACTCTGCAAGCATTACTGCACAGGGTAACATCCATAAAAATCAAGATAAAGCCACATATTTTGCTTTGGAAACATGTGAGATCTTAATTTTGACATTTGCCTGGAAATGTTTGAATAATTGAAAGATTGAATAATAGTCAATTATTTTATTCCAGTTATAGCTGTAATAACTTTATCTATTGAGAGAGTAAGTCTATTTACTTTAAAAGGGGATACAATACTTATGCTGATGCTGTCAATGCTTCATTTGCCTACAGGCACCCAGAGAGCTGCAGCTACAACTGCTGCTGACTAAGCTACAGTGGGCACAAAGTCGCCTTCAGGCATAGCTGGCTGTAAACTCTTTAATACTCTTAAGAACATGTTTAGTTGTCAGAGAGCTATCAAACCCTATTAAATGATAAATGGTGTCAGTCTTCTTTCAGAGCAAAGCCCAGATGCAAATGGTGTGCTGAAGAAGAAAATGATAGATGAATGAAAATACTGAAAAGGCAAACTTGAAAGACAATCAGTGCAGTGACAGTTCTCAGGAGAGGATGAGAGGGGAAGCATCTGTCCTATTTCTGCTGCTGCTAGCATGGAGGAAATCAAAAAAGAAAGCAAATGAATGGCACATGGAAGCTGAAGTTTCTCATTTTTCTCCCAGCCTTGCCTTGTGCCCAGGATGATGCAATCCCAGCAAGCAGAACTGCAGGGACACACCCAGGTCCGAGAGCTCCGGACAGACCCAAACCATCTGCGTGTCCTCCCTGCACATCCATGCACACAAACCTCACTGCCGTCCCCCAGCCTGACCTGGGGTCACCCTCGAGAGTGCTCCCGCCATGGACCTCCCCCTTTCCCAGCCTCCTGCTCACTCTGCTGTCTCCATCTTGCTCATACATTGCCACCCTCGGTGCCACGCAAAATGCTGCTCTAGGAGCACAGAAGTTGGGATGGCAGTGTGGCATTGCACAGTGTGGCTTTCCCTAGAAGGCGACTAAAGACACAGACGTGGATGGTGACTGCCCAGAAGGCACAGAGCATTGCACCTCTCCGTGTCTCTGCACGGCAAAAAGGCAGCAGCTCTCACCAGGCCAGGCTCCGGACCCCTGCCCGCACAAAACCTTCCCCCAGTGTGGGGCTCCCCTCGCAGATGCATCTCCCATTCCCACCATCTGTCTTGCATTCAAGTAGACAATGGTTAGGACTCAGAAAAAGCAAAAATATAAAGCAAAAAAAAGAATACCTTCCACCTCAGCACTGGTGAGTGCTTGGGAACAGCTCTTCAAGATGCCTTTGGGATTCTACCCTACACCAGGGAGAGACGATGCTCGTGATCGACTCCCACCATGCAAAGCAGTCTGCTCAGCCTCAGACACTATTTACAGGGGATGCTGAGCTCAGAGTGTTGGTGTTTGCAGAAGTAGTTGTGGGAGGGTTTTTTTTAATGGCTAAATTCAATCAGGAATGTGCCAAGATAGCATGAAATCAACTAAATGTAATTAAGCAAAAACTATTAGCTTGATTGCTAAACCAGTCTTCCTCTCATGAATATGCATGAGAATAATTGATATTAATTCTTTTCAAATCTGAGGCACATTAGTCCTGCATATTACAGTGTAGAATTTTTTGGAAGACTAAACCAGTTCCACTGCCGCTTTCTCACCAAAAGGCTTAATTAGCCTTGCTGCAGGGAGATTTACCAAGCCATTGATACCATCCTGAGTTGCCACATAGAGAAGAAATTAGAACAGAACTCAAGTGATGCTTTGCACTCAAGTGCAAAAGTGCCAAACTCAAGTGATGTTCTCCAAAAAAAAAATGATGACCTGTATAACATTTTATCCAGAAACGTGTTAGGAAAAGTGGCAAATCCATTTACCAGCATCTGCCACCCTAATGATGGTATGAGGAGACAAGGAAGCCTGCAGAAACAGTAAATCCTCACAGACAGAAGGCAGGGGCAATATCCTCTGCCTGTTTAACTGCTTCACCCCAGCACGGTCCTGCTCTCTGCATGCCCAGGGGTCCCTAGGGCTGTTCCCGAGGGCTGACTTCAGCTCACTGTGGCTGCTGCTGCCCCTGGGCTCCTCCTGCAGCTCCTGAGGGCTTCTCCATCAGGTTTCAGAGGGCTTTTTTTTTAAACTGATGCTTGGAGTAAGGGCATAAAATTTAGGCTAAGGCATTTCTGCTGCCTCACAAGCTCTGCTTGGGGAGACAATTTCCTCTTAGCTGCAGGTGCAGCCTCTGGCCAGGGTTTGCCTGGACACTCAGCCTGATGTAAGAGGAGCTTTGGTGGCATGTCTTGCACTGATGGGAAAACCTGGGCTCACACAAGGAATTACAGCTGTTAATTGTTTATTCATTGCAAGTACCCTGCAAAGAAGTTGGATATTAACATCCTTCTTTTTTTCTAAAGAGACTTATGGAGCCTCTGCAGGTGGTAAGAAACAGATCTGCAAGATCACTCCTAGCTCCTGGCACCTTCCCATTTCTTAGTCCTTTATTCTGATAAAACCTCTTGCTTTCCTGTCAGCTTCTCTGATCTCCATCATGCCCACACTCCTCCTGTCTGACAGGCACACCTTGTGTCACACAGAGGACTTCGATGCAGGGACACATCCACACACGAGTCCACCTTCCCAAGCCAGGGCTGCCAAGGTTTTCTCTACAGCAGAGCATGGAACTCTCACTGACAGCTTTGGCCAAAGTGTTTTAATCTCAAGTACAGACGGTTCTTCCCTTTGTAAGCACTAAACACTGGATTAGATGTCACATATTTAATGAAAAGCAACAACTGTCTACAAACTATTTACAAAAGCAGCCAAAAGTTAATGCTTGGCAATTAATCATCCATATTAGCATGGGGCCATAGCAAGTGGTAAGTGGACAGCAAATCTGTGTGAACATAAAAGAAAAGGCAGCTCTACATCAGCAATTCAATAGAGAGTTTGATCTTGCCTCACTATGAGAGTTTTGATGCATTTCAGCTATAAATATAGAGGATGAAACAGAACTGTTAAAATGTGTACTTGGTTCTTTGTTGGGGTGCTCTTCTTTTTCCTTTTTTGTTGTTGTTGTTTGTTTGGTCATTGTTGTGTTGCTTTTGAGTTTTTTTAAACTCAATTTGAGCTCAGAAAATGCTCAAGCTCTTTGAAGTGCTCGCTGGCAGTCTGGGAATATTCACTCCATGCTTGCTGACTTCTGGTCATTGACACGAGCAAGCACAAGGGAAAAACCTCTGCTTGCACAGCCCCCGACTTTCTGATAGCTCTGCCATCCTTTATCACAGCCTTTCCTCTGTCCCTGCACCCCAACAGGCTCTGCACAGCCCAGACCAACAGCACCTGCCGCACCCAGAGCAGCCCCTTCCTGCCTTCATCCCCCTGAAAGGGCACTTACAGAAGAAAAAGAAACATAAAGCCCCACTGGCCATTTCAACAGAGAGCAGAGCTGGGGTTTGTTTTCTTTCTTGCAGCAATTTGGCTGTGTGATTTTTAGTGACTGGCTTATTGATATTTTGCGTTTTCCCCTAGTAAAAGTCACCTGAAACTGCTTGGAACATGCAGGTGTGCTGCCTGCTAGGGAAGGTTTACTGCAGAGAGGTGAGGGGAAGAGAAAAGGTTTCCTGTAAATGGCAGCTGAACAGTGCCAGCTGGTACATCCTATTTTAATCCGCATGGACAATAGCAAAGAGCAGCATTGAAGATTAAGGGAAATGATACACCTCACTGGGTTTTAGTGCATTTTTCAGTTACCTTATTTTTTTAATTTGGGGTTTCTGTATTAATATGGGATGGTGCCACACTATACACTGGCTGGCAGAAATTAATTTTGTCATGAATGTACTTCTCTGAAGGGCTGAGCCTTCCTGAGCCCTTAATTTGAGCTGATTGGACTGTCTCATTATCATAGCAGCAGATTTTGGAATAGCAAAGTTGAACCTTCCTTGAACTTGTTGGCTACATTAGCACTGTTTTTCTTTCTCACCCCCACCTCCAGCCATGAGTAATAATACCCAGTATCACTTTTTAAAAAATCCTACCAACTATCCTAGTAACTGTTTGCTAAACAAACACACACTAACATGGAATGCTGGGGGAGAAGCACATTAAAGAGCCTGAGTTTTGTTTGGCAAAGATAGCACTTGTCAGTCCACGGAAATGTGCAGTTTTGATGTCCTGGGAAACTTGGGATCTTCTGTCAGGCACATGGTCCCGTTATCTCGCACATCAAGCACACCGCGAATGCGACAGCTTTGGGGTTTGCAAACACACACGGCATGTGGCCTGGGGCCAGGTCACTTGTGGTTTGTGTTCCTGGTCTGAGATGTCATTGCAGTTCAGCTGGACACGCCGTGCCTGGGCTCACGGCATCCTCTCAGAGCAGGGCTCGCTGTGACATCCTGCTCTGGTCCCAGCGCAGGGCAGCAGCTCAAGCGTGCACTGCACGCTTCAACTCAGGCTCTGCTTGGCCAGCAGAAAATACCGCTGCCCTGAAAAGGCCTGGGCTGGGACATCCCCGTCCATCTCTGCAGAGCAGTCTCACCCACCCGAAGGAGCTGCGGACAGCACGGGCGCAGGGGCCGTGACCGGGGAGAGACCCCGCGATGCAGGGCAAGGTCGGGCACGGCCTCCTGTGCTCTTTAGCGGCTCATAAAGCTCTGTCTCCCATCAGGCTGCATTACCGCTAACGAGCCCTGGCAGACGCTTCAGCTCTCTGCTCTTCCATCAGGACAAAGCAATGAGCCGCACCTTCCCTCGGCCGCGCCCGGAGCGCCGCGGGAGGAGCTGCTGCTGCTGCCCAATGCTGCCGGGCTGGGGTCACTGACAGCCCCTGCTGCAGGAGCGATCCAGGGGCTCCTGGGGCTCCACACGTCTGCACAAACACGGACCTATTTCTGTGCTGCCGTCTGGCCTCACCCCGAGTGCAGCATAAAACGGCAAAATCCCAGCAGGGCAGGATTTGCAAAAGATCCCAGCTCCAATGCAGGAATTAAAGCATGGCTTTTCAATGCATGCATGCAGTGTCCAGCATCCCTCACTGCCAGCGCTTGTGACAGAGTGGTCACACGGAGCGAGCTGGCAATTGCTAAGGCAGTCCTGAGCGGGCAGGCTCATCGCAGCAGCTAATATTGGCTAATTGTTTTCCTTTATTTCTCGGAGAGGAAAAAGAGTCCTAAGGGCAGTGACACTGGAGCCCTGTGTCCCAATTAACTTGCTGCAGGTTGTGTCAATCTGCTCTCTGCTGCATCCCCTTCGTGGGGCACAAAGTGTGTCTGTTCCCATGGCCACTGTCCCCTGGGAAAGACAGAGGAGGGAAAAAATGTGCTGCTCTCTTCTTATGATTGTCCTGCCTTTCCTGACGCCAGGCTGAAGGGACTGACTTTTATCCCCTCTCTCTTTCTCATTTCTCTGTCAATTGATTGCTCACTGCTGGAGGGTATTATTGGCTTCAAAGCTTCATTTTCTAGTTCCTGAGCTGTTCATCTTCTCTGGGCTCATTGCTGTTACTGGAGGTCAGATCCAAGTCCCAGAGCCATTAGGCTGTTTTGGATTTGACCTTGAGAGCTTCTTTTGCTCACCCACCCCATCACATGAAACAACTCTTTGATCATTGTAGGCACATACTTTAAAAAAAAAAAAATCCAATGGGCAGAGATTATTTAATTATATCAGTGGTGAGTGGAAATAAGCTGGAACCCAAACATTCCCAGCCAGGTTTAAAGAATATCAATGCCTGGGGCACCCCTGCTCACTGCGGTGCTGAGGGCTGTGGCACGCACCAAAAACTTGCTTCAGTTCTGTAACTGAGCACTAATTGTGCTCTGCTCCTAACTTCTACTGTGCATAAATTCAAGAGTTGCAAGATGCAGTTGTATAATTTGCATGAAAATTACAGCCCGTTCCTGAAGTATTTCCACGTGGATCGGAAATTCCTGAACTGCAACCTTCAGCAGTGGCCACTGAAACCACAAGGCAAAAAAAACCCCAAACAAAACAGGAGTACTGAATCCTGAGCTTCTGTACCATGCTGTCCAACCTCACGTGGCCGGGCTGGGGACCCACAGAAAAGACAGTGGTAAAAATGCCACACAGAAAACATTTTTCTTAACTAAGCTGCTTATATACTGTTCCCTGCAGTACTCTAGAGAATTAGCTTGTTTTGCAAAGTCTCGTGAGATCTAAATCTTTGACGTGAGGTTTCTGCTATCTTCTGGGCAAAAACACCTCTATCAGACTATTGAGTAGTCAGTGGATTTGTTTAGGAAATGGCTCCTTAGATCAGCATTACCAGGAGCAGACCCTTTTCCTGGGCAGGCAGCAGGCTTGGCTCTCCTTATTTCTGCGGTGAGTAAGGCAGACACGGAGCTGCCACTCCTGCAGCAGAGCTTTACTGGCTTTGGGCAAGTGGGATGTCAAACCAGACAAACTGGGGCATTCTGGCTGACACCTGCTCGTGGAGATGTGAGAGGTACTGTATTAAAGCTGCCACATGTAAGAGGTGACAGTAGCGACAAACAAATGAAAAATTGACAAATATTTTGTCAGCAGGGCAGAAGGGAGAGGGATAGTTCCTGTTCAAGGATGTCTTAATCAAATCCATCCCCTCTACATCTCTAGGTTTTGCTCCAAAATCCAGTTAAACCGCGAAGTTACTGAAGAGCCCAGTTACCAAAGTGAGAGATAATGAAGATACAAAGGAAGAAAATTAGAGGCAAAGCTGTGTTCTGGATTGTTGCAGTACTCCATGGGAGAGCACTGAGTTCGTGACAATTTACCTTTCAAATCTCTCAAATAAAACAACTCTTGAGAATTGCCAAAATATTATTAACACAAACAGCAACAAACAGCAGGGTGGCTTTGTGAAAGTGCCAGCAGAGGCTGCTCTCCCCGGCTGCCAAGAGCAGAGTGACGGCCACGCCAGGCAGGTTTGCTCCATGGGCACGGGGGCACAGGATGTGGGACCCCTCTGTGCCACTGCACCCCACGAGTGGCAGATCATCAGCCCTGCTCACACACAGGGTGTGCTACTGCTGCACCCTGAGCAAAACCTGCTTCAACATCGTCCAGGATTGGAACACGGCAGGTGATGGTCTCCTCCTCTTAGTGCCATCTTCTGCAAAATCTCCTCTCTCTGCACCAAAAAATAATTCCCAAAGAGATGTGCTTGAAACTAGTGTGGGACCATGCTCAGTCCCTGTGAAAGGCAGCCTGGAAGAAGGGGTCTGAGTGCATCGTGCAGGGCTCACCCTTCTCTTCCAGGACTTTTCCCTCCAGGTTTGGATGCTCAGCAGAATCCCACTTGGACCTTGTATCCCCTTCCAAACTTGATGTTTGCAGAAAACAATTGCAGCCAATTTCCTTTTATGTGAAGGTGGTGGAAGATGTAAAAGAAATGGGAAATTTGGAGGGAATTGGACAGTTTCTCAAAGAAAAATGTAAGTATTATTGTTAAAAAAATTTCTGTTGAAAAGTAACAATCACCAAGTCTCTGTTTGCAGCACAGTGGCTGTGATGCCTAAAGATTTTTTAGCTTTTTATATATTTTTCGTATATTTCTAGCTTTATAGATTTTTAATATATAGTTATATGGTTTCTAGTACTTTTCCTGTCCTTTCTCACAATAAGCTAACCCTTACTAACACAGTCTTGAAAATCTGTTTAGTGTTATTCTTAGGAAGAGAATTTTTGACAAGGACATCTTGTTTTCCACCAGAACTTAAGTGACATAACAAGGAATGGGGCAAAGAAAGCCCTGGACCAACTCCAAGGGCTGACCCAAGGGTGGGTAACTGGGGCAGCTGATCTCCTATTGGATGTACCTGCTAGATATACTAATTAATTAACCTTATCAAAATTGTACAAATCCTTTATCATGAATACCCAGCACTGAATTTCTGCACCTGAAAGCTTTCATTAAAGAGCTGCTTTTTGTATTATCACTCTCAATACCGTTTGGAAAGTTTTGTGGTTTTTTTCCAGGCAACAGCTGCTGCTTTGAAATCAGGCTCTGGCAGATGTTATTTTGGGGTATTTCAGCCAGACTCTTGCTGTCACCATCTCAATGTTCTTGGCTTTGTTACTGTTTCTCTAGTTTATTATTCTGAAGAAAATAACTCTGTCAGTGTTCTTTTTCTGGCAAGGAAGGGCTGTGCCAGCACCAAGTGGACCCAGGTGGCAGTGGCTCAATGCCTGAGCCCTGTCCTCCTGCCACAGGCAGGTGCAGTGTCACTGGGATTTCCCTGCCATGCCACAGGCGTTTTATGCCTCCCGTGGTGTCTCACGAAGCTCCTGAACGAAGCTGCAGTCCTCTGGCCAAATCGTGCCAAGGCTGCCCTGCCTGGGAGCGATGCTGGGGCCAGGTGGGAGCGGCGCACACGAGCGTGCACAGCCCACGGTCTGCCCTGGCCCCTCCTTCGTGAGGGTCTGCAGCACAACACCTGCACTTCCCAGGAAAACCCCAGCCCTTGTCATCCTGCCCAAGTCCAACTCCTCCATCAGGGCCACTCAGTGCCCATCGCTGGCTCCGCAGCCGCGGGCACTGCTGTGCTCCCTGCGCGCTGCCAGCCGAGCCTGCAGCACCCCCGGCTCTCCCCAGCACAGCCTGGGAACCAGCCTGGCTTCACCAAACTGTGCCGAATCCACCCGGGAACAGCCTGCCAGGAGCCAGGCTGACCTGCTCCCATTGCCTTCAGGAGTCTCTTAGCTGCCTGCCGTTCAGTAAAGGTTGGTGCTGCAAGTCTCTTCCCTCCGAGTGGTCCTTAACTGCCCCCTGAAAGCCCCGCACGCAATGGATACCCAGGTCATTTACCAGCCAAGGCTTCAATGCCTATGTTTAAAAGAGTGACCCTAGTCTGGAAATCCTTTTTGGGGGGCAATCTGTAATTTGAAACAATTTGAACATATTTTTAAGTAACCCTGTAAAATACAGCGCTGCTAAGCAAAAGCTTTGGGTTCAATTATATCGCCACAAAAATCCCAGCGTGTACAGGCAGCTGCTGGAGCTGTGATTATCGCGAGCCCGGTGGGTGACACTGTGGCAGTGCAAACCTCGGGAAAGCTGTGCCCAGAGGCCACAAGGCCAGCCTGTGCTCCCTGCGCACACCCCGCTCCGGAGCTGTGTCCCTGCACGGGGCAGGAGCCCTGAGCGGTGTTTTCACAGGAAACAGCTCCAGAAGAGCCAAGTGTGTCTGCTTGCTGGGGGAGGTTTCTGGGCTGCTTCTTTTCCCAGTTCAAGCTGCTCCAAAAAATAAACACAGACACTGCTCTGCACAGTGTTTTTGACATAAAGCCACTGCTCTGCTGTGTGCCTGTGTTGCTTGCGACAGTGCCACCATAAAATATATGTTCCTCGTGCTCTCTATTCTGGCATTCCCAGCTTGAGGCCTCAAAGTTGACTTATTCCCCCTTTCTTGGCCCTCTCCCACATCACCTCCTATGGAGACAGGAGTATAAAAACACTAAGCCTCGTTGCTAATGGCCTAAGCAAATTATTTAATCAGTGATACAAATGGAGTGACAAGCCCGTAGGATGGAAAAAATGCTGGATAGACAGTAAGACTAATGAGGTAATGTGTAAATCCAGGCATTTTCTAACAGACGGGATGTGGCAGAACTGACATGTATATTAAAAGGGACATAAAAACACAGACAAAACAATAGCCCGAGTTGGCCATACCTTGATTTGTGCAGTGGAAACATTTTTTCCTCTGAAGGCAAAGACAAGAAACATAGAAGACTATGCTTGGCAGTAAAGTCCCAGCATTGTGACTGGAGATGCAAGTGCCTGTGTTCAAACACAGCCAGCCTCTGCAGCTCTGGGGCGAGGCTGTCTGGTGCAGTGAGCTTCCCAGGGCTCTGCGAGGTGAACCAGCATCGCTGTCCCCACGAGGAAAGGGGAGCCACACACCCCGAGAGATGTCACTGTGACACCTCGGTGTGGCGTGGACGCCGCTGGGAGCAGCAGCCCTGGCTCCCAGGAGCTGGAGAGCAGAGCTCGTGCTGCCCGCTCCCTGCCAGGCAGCTCCCACAGCAAACCCAGCTGCTCTGCACAGCAAATCCCTGCGGCACAGGGTGAGCCCACCTCCCACCTCTGGCTGCTACAGGGCACATCTGTGCAGACAAGCTCCCGGCTCCCGGCACAGCGATGGGCACGGTGGTGCCACACCGGCCCCGGGGCTGGGTGAGACATCTGCTTCCCACCCAGGCTGGGCACTGCTGGGCACGAGAGCCAAGGGACACAGCTCTGGGGGCTGCCAAACCTGCGGTGTGAGCGCTGTGCACACCTCCCAAAACCACCAGCTGCTCCAGGTGAGGGCACAAGCGCTGGGGACGAGAGGAGAACTCGGGGACAGAAGCACATTTCACTATGGGATGGCCAATGAGGCAAGTCTGTATTTTTGCCTGCTCTTACTGGAGAACCCCCTTGGAAATTCCTGGTGGTGAAATGCATAAAACTGTAAAGCAAAAACCCTGAGTCATCTGTCTCAAACTGTCATAGCAGCTTCCCCTGTCAATCCACATGACCCACTCAATTCTCATCCATTTTCTCCATTTTGGGGGAGTTGTGAAAAATAACTACAACCATTCCAACTGATTGGTTATAACATATGCTCAAACTGCAGTGATTTGGCCAAATTCTCCTAAGGCTGTACCACAGCTTGGGCTTTATATAACCCAGACAATAGCACCAGACACAACCAGGGGACTTGGTCTGCCCTCAGTGCTGCGGTGCCCTGAGCAGACAGGCCACAGCTGTCTCTGCAGCAGCTCAGACAGGGGGGAAAAAAAAAAAAAGAAAGAAAAGAAAGCAAAAAACCCCAACGAAACAACAACAAAAAAAGAATGTCGTTACTAATGTCATATTCCATTGAGATAGTGCATGAAATCAATCTATCATGCTAAACCTACAAGTTCAAAACTGTATACATAAGGTATATTAAGGGATTTGGAAAGATTAGGACTAGCTCCTATGCGTCTGTGTGTGTGTAAGCACTGATTGTTTTATCTGTGAATTACCTGCTGCTGCAGAAAAAGCAAAGATAAGGAAAGCAGCCTTGTTGGGAGCAGTATCAGAGGGACTATTCGCCCACAGCTGAGCTCCGCCTCTGCTCCTCGATGGTGTAGAAGAACCCCAGAGGGTGTTGCCCTCCAGAGCCAGGGGAGCCTGTGAGACAGTGCCACCCCAGAGCCGCTGGCACCTGTCCGTGTCCGGGCTGTGCTCCCAGCCCTGCCCAGCGGCTGCTGCCCCGAGCCTCGCTGCTGGCCCACCCAGCTAATGTCCCCTGCTAACCAAGGTGTCCCCAACATTGCTGCCAATCGCCTCCTCCTCTAAAAAAAGCACCGATCACCTCTGTGTTAAAAAAATCCAGCATTAATAAAATCCAGCATGAAAATGCCATAGTGACTGGAGCCAGGGGGAGCAGCTCCTCGCTCAGAGCGGGAGGGGAGCTCAGCGCAGCCTTCCCAGGCAGCAATTCCTCACAGAGCCTCGGACAGCCCGAGCGAGAGCTCAGGCTCGGGTGCTTTTAAACCTGCCCCTGGTTTGCGGCACAGCTCACTCCTCCCTGTGCCCCGATAGCCACCAGGGCTTGTGGCTGTGCCGAAAGGTGACCAAGGGCTCAGCCTGGCTCCGAGGGATGGCAGGCCTGTGGCTCTCATGGGCAGCACCCAGGACTCCTGTGTGCGGCTCACAGGGCACCCTGACGGAGTGCCCCTGCACAGGACACAGCCCTGCCCTCGCCCCGGGACCTGCTGCCTCTGGAATTCCCAAGGAAGGGCAGGTGACACACCAGCACTGCTGGGGCTGTGTGAGCCTGGGCAGCAGAGCGGTGCCAGGGCTCCCCTGGCTGAAGGCACAAGGACTTTAGTCCCAGGGTTATGTCGGGGAAGCGCTCCCAAGGAGAGCTGTTCCAGGGGACAGCTGAGAGCGACTGTCGCTGCCAGAGGCAAAGCCCAGCCCCTCTGGCACATGTGCTGCTCCAAAGGGCTCACCTGGGCTGGCTCCAGCAAACCTGCGTAAGGCAGGACACCTCTCCCCAGCATCCATGGCGTGCGTAACTGTGGGTTATAAAAAACATCCTCTGAAAAGATTTTCCTGCTGGGTAAAGGCCCATTACGAGGACTTCCTGGCTTAGGCAGCTGTATATAGCAGCAGTAATCCTATTATGCTTATCCTAAACTGTCCTCCACCGAGCAGTGAAATGAACTTTACAGAACACTAGAAGCCTAATTAAGCCTCCAGGCCTGCTGCGAGCAGCTCAATTCTGCCTCTGTGCAGCCGCAGGGTCATGTTATCATAGAAAACACAAACACCTGTACCACACACGCCCCAAAGGGTGTTCCCTGTCTTCAGTCGGCTGCTTCGAGTAAATGCAATCAAGTTCTTTGTAGGAAGAGCTGTCCTACTAATTCTTTATCACTGAGAGCCCAAATCCATGGCCACAGATGTTTGGCAATAGCTGTGTCAGGCCTGAAGACTGCTCACACACTTCTGTGTTTTCGTGGCACAGGTGTGAGGATGAGGACACATGGTACTGACCAGTGAGGCCCTGGTGTTCCTGGAGAGGCTGTGAGAAGGTGCAATATCACACCCACACCAGGGAGAGACAGGGGCTGCAGCAGCCCCGGGGTCGGAACAGCTGCTGCGGCATCAAGGCAGATGTGCACGGCCAAGCTGCTGCTCTCCAGCTGCACGAGGTTGGGTGAAACATCCACGTTTCTCCCAAACACCTTTTCCCACCTGACAGTCTTTGAATTTTTCCAGAAATATGTGAATATCAAGGAGCTTTCCTGGAGAGAAACCAAAGAGATGAGCAAGAGCAGAGAAGCTGCAGATGGAAAGGGCTAAATGGGTGATTACCCTGAAATCTTAACATTGCTAACTAATGTCTTAGATATTGCTTTAGGAACCAGCAACACTCAGTCCTGCACACAGCACATGTCTCCCCTGCTCTGGCAGTCTGTGTGAAGCTTGCCCAGGCCTGGACAGGACCAGACCTGACCCAAGGATATCACAGCACATTTACAGCCCAGCAAGAGGTGCTGGCTGCATGGCCAGCATGGCTTAACGGCTAACTACCACTAAACATGGATTTCTGTGACTTTTTCAGAGCTTCCTTGTGCCTTTTCCTGATGGAGGGCACCTCTGACATTTAGCTCTAGAAATTAGTATCTTCAAATGCTTGCTTTTTTCGTGTAACAGACTGAGACAGGCTAAATATTTGTGCTCTTGTCTTGGCTGGCTGGTAACCCAGATACTATTAGTGAAGCACAACTGGGTCATGCGAATTAATATTAGCATCTGCGTTAGCTGCTTTATTTACAGCACTGTAGCTGTCAGAAGCTGTGGTAGCTTGAAAGGAACATGGTTTATTCATGCTGACACGAGCGGGGGAACAAGGGGATGAAGGCTGGCTGCTCCTCGGGACCGGGCAGGGCCCGTGGCTAGCACGGAGCCAAGTTGGGCAAATGCCCTGAGAATGGTCTGGGCAGCGTGGGGTGACGGGGACAGCTCGTCCCAGCTCACACGGGCCAGCAAAAGCCTTGGCTGCCACACAGCCCCACAATATCCACTGCTCTCTGTACTGCCCCAAACCAGAGTGAGAGCTGCTGAAGGAACAGAGGGTGGAAAGACCCTCAGGTTGAGGTTAAGTTATAAAAACTCCGATCACTCTTTCAATATAATTAAGGAATTAATTAACTTTCCAGCTCAGTAATTATGAAGCTTCAGTGCCATGAAGGAGCGGCACATTCCATGGTCCCTGTGGGTCTGACAGTATCAGGAATACCCCGCAGGTCCTGTCGGGAGCAGAGGCAGTGCTCAGAGGGGCACGGCTCTGGGGGCAGTCGGACTGGCAGCAGCCTGAGCCCACAGCACCTGGGGAGAGCACCATTATTATCATTTTTAACCAGAGAGCAGAAGGGCACGGAGGGCAGGGTCCATTGCCCTCTCTCGGTGATGCTGCCCCGGAGCTCTCTGACGAGTGCTGTCACACTGTGAATGCTCTTTGGAGCCAGGCCTGGCCTCTGCCCTGCTCCTGCTGGGAGAGCAGGGCGCTGCCAGCGAGAGCATCTCCTGCTGCTTCCCCCGGGACGTGGCCACTGCCTTCTCGAGCAGATGCCACCTCCCTGCATTTTCCAAAATCACCTGTGAGCAAGAGCCAGCCATCCTGCAAACAAAGCCAATGCTGTGTTCAACTTTCTGTGAACTAAGATAATGCACATTTCTGAGTAACTGAAGTCTCAGCAAGGAGATATTTAAATAACTGTTGGCAGGGGCCTTTTTATCAGCAGAATTATTAGAAATGTTTTATTTCATCAGTAAAAATTTTATCAATTTATTGTCCAGTCTGCTCAGAAAAATCTTGAACAAAGAAAACTAGGAAATTGTTTCACGAACTAACTCTACTAGGCAACAACACCGTTAATTCTCTGGGTACCTAAAACTCATGTTAAACCAGTATAAAACAGCAGAGCAGACTTTGAGACACAGCCACTGCAGACAGGAAAGGAGCACGGGCTGGGCTCTGCTGTGCCCCGGAGCAGAGTCTTGCGTTTGGCAAGGATGGACAGAGCTCGGGGGCTGCGAGGACAGCGCAACATTGCAGCAAACATCTCGCAGGTTCCCCTAAACCATCACAGCTGGACTGCTTATCCTTCCCCCTGTGGGTCAGGTAGATCCCCACTCGTCCCAGTGACCTGCGCCAGGAATGCAAGCACCTGCCTGCTGGAGAGTCCTGCGATCCCTGAGCTAAGCAAAGAGAACAACATCCTCCCACATGGGCACAGAAATTCTCACATTCCTCTTATATTCCTGTCTCCGTTGTTACACAGATAAATTCTTAAGCCGTTATATCACAACAGAGGCAACATGTATTTTTTAAAGTGAGGAATCTGTCGGTCCCAGAGCCAGAGATATTGTTCTCTGTTGGATTTGGATACATCAGCTGCTGAGTTTCTTTTTTCCTTCAGGACACACAATTAGCCATCTGGAAGCTTCATCAACACATCAAAACAGCAGCTATAATTGTGCTTATTAAAGGAGAGTCTAGATCTGTCCCAGAGAAAGCAAAACTCTCCCTAGGACTGAGCTCATGAACCCATGGCCAGTCTGATCTCCCGTAAGCAACAGTAACTGGTGAGAAGAGAAACTGCGCCCAAAGCACGAATTTCAGAGTCAGAGGAGGAGCCCTCCACTCTCAGCTTTGCTGTCTGGCCCACACACAGCCCCACCAAAGCCACCAAACTACAAATATTCCCAAACTACAAAATCCAGCAAAACCCAGTGACTTTCTCAATGTATTTTATATGGCAAGGTAATGCCATTCCTTGGGATTCTACTGGTCTGCGTAAATTAAGGATGAGCAGAGAGAGAAGGGAGCAGTCAGACCTTCCTCCAGCGTGTGATTTTGTCTTCAGGAGCACAACAGGGACAGCACAGCACACTCTGTGCTCCACTTCGGTGAACACCCAGTCCCAGCCACATCGAGCCTGTGGTTCCATCTCATCTCTGCTCATTCTGCAAACCCAGATCTGAAAGATCCCATTGTGCACATCCCAATAGCTATTTGCATACAATCAAATATGATTAACCTTGAGCATACCTTACACACCTCCTCAGCTTTCCAGAAACCCCACCCTACCCCCCAATCCTGCTGGCAGCAAACTGAACTTCCTTGAACAAGAAGGGCTCCCAGAGACCAAGATGATGCTTCACTGCATCCCCTCCCACTGGCACCTGCAAATCCCACCTCATGATTGTACAGAATTCCTCCCGGCAGGAGAAGCTCCAGGAGTACAAAGTGAAAGTATTTGGAATACTTGAAAATACCAGCAAATGCTGCTGCTGATCTGAGGAATGAGTTGGAGCTGTTTTGTTGCTCTCTGCATTGCTGTTGTAGGGCCAAGAGGTCCAAGAGGAACCTCTCCTCATCCAGAGAGGTTCATGGGAAGGAGGTGCAAGCAGAACAGACAATATATGAAGAACTGGTGGAAAAAAAGAGTTGCTCTGGCTGGTTATTTCTGACAGAGAGCTCTGAGCTTTTGCTGGCTTTAGTTTTGCTAACTGTACTTTTTAATTTTGGCAAGGATGCCTGGAGCCCAGGAAAGGAATGCACTGTATATATAATTATAAATCAAAATATAATATAATACAATAAGTAAAATGAGCACTGAAAAATACCACTCAGTAGCTGCATATGACATCTAGCTAATTGTTGCAGGCTGTGAGTCACCACTTGAATTAAAGAGGTGCAGTGAGGCGGTGGAGGGCCAGCTCGGCAGAGGCACTCAGGCTCCAACTCCCCTGGCCTCTCCTTCGTGTTGGAGTTAAATCCAAATGCAGCCCAGCTTCCCCCGGGCCCTGAGCTCGGCTCTGTCCCACCTCAGGGCTCTCACAGAAACCTCAGCGCCAGGCTGCACCTTCTGTGTGACGCAGGCAAGAGTTAAATGCCTGAGAAATGGCATCACAGACCTGAGACCAGCCTAAAGCAGCAAAGAAACCCCGGGCTGGCGCAGAGCTAAACATCGCCATAAAAGGCAGACACTGAACTTCCAAGAGATGGACACCTTCAGCAGGGCAGTCCTTTCTCACAGGAAAAAAGGGAGAAAAAGAGGTTATTGTCATACCCCGAGGGCTGGAACACATATTTGTGACTAGAGGAGCCAGTCCAAACTCTAATCCCGGCTCTGCCACGCTGGAGCAAACCTTGCAGCGAGGGAAATGATCTGGCAGTGCTGCTGAGCTTTAGTGCTGGGGCATGAGAGGCTGCGAGGAACAGAAAAAGCTGGCACAAGTGGTGTTTTTAAGTGACCACTAACCACAGAATATCCTGAGCTGGAAGGGACCCACAAGGATCACTGAAGTGCAACTCCGGGCCCTGCACAGGACAGCCCCAAGATTCCACCATGTGTGATTAAGGATTTAGAGAATGGAAATGTGAGGGTGAGAGGGACAAGGATGCAGATTCAAGAGGTTTCTGCTGCTGACCCTAGTGCCCTGAATGAAAGATCAAATTTGCATGAAGATATGAGCGGGAGGATGGATGTAAGAAGAAAACTTCTCCCTGTGTGTGTAACACACTGCCCAAACACACAGAGCTGCACCCCGAGCCGCAATGCCCAGGCCAAGCCACCAGGCACAGCAGGACCCTCCCCAAGCCCCTGCCGCTCCTGCCACAGGTGCTCATGAACTTCCAAAGAGCAGCAGCGCAAAATCATTCAGTGCTGCTTCTCCGCAAGATGTTAGGCTCTCCTAGTAATAAGCCATGATGATTTCACAGCAACTTTAAGCCAGTTTCCATCCTGCTGTCAAAGCCATGTGTCCTTGGCTTTGAACTGCTTTTTCCCCGCTGGAATTCAGCCACCTCTGCACTGGGACACACAGGGATTTTAATCCTGTAATTGGCATCATCAATCCTGGCCTCAGGGGCTTCCCTGGGAGCAAGGAACGTGCTGCAGCCTCCTTCAGTTCTGTTTTCAGACAATCAAATATTCCCAGCAAGCTGTTAATATTTGAGAAATGAGCGGGGCTTTGGTCATCATTAGTTAAATGGAGTGGATGGCAGAAGGTAGGTACCTGAAACCCAATAAAAACTCCAGCCAAAAGGTGTGAATATTTCATTCCTCTGCTAGAGCAGCAGCTACAGGATGTGACAATGCTGATGGCTTGCTGTCTTGCTGCTCTGACTGGCCAAAAAGAGGAAAAAAGCCATTTATTACAAGTTTTTCTTTACAGGATTCCAGAAAAGCTCTTGGTCTTTTTGAAACATCAGCAACAACCTGAGAAGACTGCAAGACTTTCCTTCACAGTGGTTTTAGTTCCTAACACACTCTATGTTTGGGATGCTTGGGATGGCAATGACAACAATTAAAGTCCATAAATCAAGGCTCCCAACCACCTTGTGTGTGGTTTCAATGAAGCAGATTTGTTTACGGCGTATGAAGGGCACTGGGAGGTTTGAGCATTTTTGTCAGCTGTTCCTTGCGATTTTTTGGCAGCTCTCAGGATGTCATTGTCATTCCCAGCGTATCTCGAGATGGCTCTCAGAAGCCCAGGGAATGGCAGCCTGGCTCTCGGAGGTTCATTGTGCCTTGCACGCTCTGCTGTCCTTGAGAAAGGAACCCCAAGCTGCTGAGCCTTGGGGCATGAGAGGGCCACGGGTCAGAGCTCCTCCCTCTGAACGCAGGATGCAAAGACAGAAAGGAACAATACTTCCTTTGTAAGGAAAAATATGGTTTTAGTCCTTTCAGAGCTTCTCTCTAGAAGCTTTTGAATTGCTGAGATAAACAAAAAGGCATTAACTGCAATGCTGAAAATAGAGCCCCTGGCTCTTGGGCTGAACCTGGTCAGGGACTTTGCAGAAGATCTCACAGCATACCTGGTTCACGTGATTGTCCCTTACAGTTACTCTTTCTGATCTTTTGATCCACATCCATTTTCCTCTGCAGGAAATTAACTGCTGTGCTTGGTGGTTGCTCCTTCATCTGGTGAGGGATGGAGTTTTACGGTTCTCATAAGACATTCAAGATATACAGGTTGTAATTTGGGTGTTCCTTTTCTTGCACATCCAATTAATTTTTGATTTGCTCCTGCTACAGAGGGTTTTTGTGGTTTGCTAATGTATTTTCTTTTCTTCATCGATAATGCTTCCAGTGACTGTGATACATTCACCTGTGAACTCCAGCAATATTCAGCACATTTTGTCCTGGGACAAGGCGCACTCAATGCAGGAGTTAATTTAACTCAGATCCTGCTGATGCCCATGTTGATGCAGTACCTGCTCTTGACACGTTCGAACTTGATCACAGGCGAAAGGGACCTTTGCAGGGCCATGAGGATACCCAGAGAGCAAAGGGCTTCACTGTGTCACAGACTGAGCTTATCTCAGCCACAATTCAGGCTGATGAAGCAATCAGTCCCACTACTTCGCAGAACAAGCTTTTAAAACCCTGTCATTATTAAAGGTTAAAAAAAGCTGGAGTCTCTCAGTTAGCTCTTCCCAATGCAAAACAGAGCACGAATTAGTATAAATCGGTGCCTCAACACAACTGTGTAATTTGCATTTAGACTGCTAAAGAGTTGAGCGCAAATCTGCATTGAGACTGAGAAGATCAGCGCACAGCGACACTGCTGAGCCAGGAACGAAGACGTGGGGCAGGAACCAAGTGACAAAGGGACTGGGCATGGCAGGCTAGGAATGATGGAATGCCTGAGGGAGAGTAACTCACAGCGAGGAGGAATAGCTCCTGCTGTTGAGCCACATGAAGCGGTAGTCGGTCCTTCTCCCAATTATGGCACTTTGGATTTTTTCTGTGACCTTGGGTAAATAATTTATTCTCTTTGTGCACAGTTTCCTGATCTGTAAAAGAAGGTTAATAACTACTGCTTCGAAAGGTTGGCTTTTCTTGGTTTAGGTGAAGGTATAAGTCAGGGCAGACTTTGGCAGATGAGCTAAGAGACATCACAGTAGTAAAAAGTGCAAATAATGACTGTTTCTTTTACCTGAGGTAGGTGTTAATCACAGATGTGACAATGGTGCAGTGCTGACCAGAGGAGTTGCCTGCCATGGGAGCAGGACAAGCTTCCAGGCCCAGAAGGATAATGGAATATTTCACTTTCTCAACCTAACTGTAATGCACACTAAAATGTACTCACTCAGAATCTTGTGGGATGGCCGAGGTTATGCAAAAACCCCTCACGTTCAGCAGTTTGGGTCTGACCACATTTTCAACCCCTTTCTACAGAAGCTGTCATTCCCAGTGCACAACACCCCTCCCTACAGAACCTTCCTGTCTGCTTTTGGTACCTAAAATGGATTGGTGGATCCATAAGCAATCATTCTTACTGCACGCAGAGTAACTGCGAGCACGGCGCAGAGGGATGTGGAATAATCACATAACGTTCCGTGACTCGATCAACACAGCAGCTGACGAAGCTGATAGCATGGTCTGACTGAAGTACTGAATTTCTGTGAATACCCAGCGTTTGCACCAATACACCCAAGTAGAAACTTTTTCCGATATTCCCAATAATTAGAAACCCTTTTAAGTCAAGCTATGATGCTGATAGCCCATGTAACTTTATATTTACTTCTTGTTTCCAGTAACACTGGCAATGTACAGAGCCCTTCATGGTGAGTGCCTGCAGAACACTAACTGCAAATTCACTGTACTACTCACTCTACTATTTCTTGGTGGTGTGAAAATGCAGAACCCAACTCGTTCACAGTGTATTAGTGTTGGCCTGAATCCCTGCGACGTCGCTTACTTTCATCTCAGTGCACAGTAGAGAGAAAAGCCAAGAGCAGTAATGCTGCTGTGACATCAGCCCCTGGCAGCCTCCCTCTCGCCAGAAGGACACGCGGGGACTGCACACAGGGAGCAGAGCTGGGGATGTGGCAGGGCTGGGCCCCTCTGCAGGGTCACGGCCAGCGCTGCTCTGCGTCCTGAGGGCATAAAACAGCTCTGTGCCCCACCAGGGCACACACCACGCACTGCTGAGACGAGCAAGAAGCCTGCCTGGACTGCCGATGATTTCTCCTGGTCACATAACCGTGAACAGCACCCATATAATTTTATTGAATTGCTTAGATTTCTATATCTTTTATAAAAAAGAAGCCATGTGCACACATAAGGGAGCTCACATTTTAGGAGTTTCCTATTATAGATGTCATTCCCAATGGTTAACCCATCCAAGTGTGACTTGAGTAGCCCACATCATCAATATTAAATGCGACATTTACTATCAAGAGCAAAGTTTTGGGGCTGCTGCCAGCCCCACTCCCGGAGCCGTAAATATTTTGATCACGGAACGGCAGGAGAAGGAGCTGATCAGCCCTCGCGCGCGGCCGGCAGCAGCAGGGAGCGAACGGCGCTTGCACAGAGCCCCAGGGGCTCAGCCAGGGCAGTGCCCCTGTGCCAGGCTGTCCTGCGCTGCTGCTGAGCGTGCCAGGGGCACGCAGGGAGATGGAGAGGCTCCCCGGGTGCTGACACAGAGGCAGCCCTGCAAACGCTGCACCAACCTGACTGCCCAGCACAGCCTGGGACCGAGGAGCCCCAGAGCTCTGGGGACCCCCCTGGCCCACCACAGCACCCAGTTCCCAGCAGGTCCTCAAACAGGAGCAGCAATGTGCCACCTTCCCTCCTGGAGCCCAGCTGAAGTCTGGCTAGTGATTCGGGCAATGATTTGACCCTCGGGAGGTGTTTTACAGACAGTCTGCTCCTGGCTGAGGCCAGCCTGGAGCTGCAGCTGTCTGGGGTGTTCACACATCAGTTAAATCACACACAGCCATTCCCATCCTCATCCACGGAGTGCCTGTGCACCGCTGCAGCTCTCTGTGGCCGGAGCTGTGCGATGCAGTGGGAGCTGCTGTTTTAAACGCGTTATCGCTGTGATTGCACCTGTCCCGCAGCAACAACACCGCAGAGCTTCCGAGAAAAAGGCCCTTGTGAGGGACCTCCACATCTGAGCTCTCTTCCCGTACTTGACCCTTCCAAAGGCGCCCGAGTCACACTCCTCAGCCGCAGACTGAACTCTTCCCTGGCTGCAAGCTGTGCCATGCCTCCTTTCCTCACGAAAAAGAGTATTTTGGCAACCACATGATTTGCAAAAAAATATATCGCTCAGCTATGGCAGTAAGGAAACACCAAAGAAATAGTGGCAAATGGTTTGTTTTTTAAATTCAGAGGTCAGTATTTTAAGGGGAAGAATTTTGGAAGACTATCAACTGTGTTTTCATGAATGTGACCCTACAACTAGACATTATGAAGAAATCTGCAAGGTCTTATCACTAAGGAATGGCAATGTATAATAAAGACTGTAAATACCAAACAGCTTCATTACTCCCATTATCATCGTTCATCTTTGTTTAATTGTATGTACCAATTTTTAATAAAGAAACTTCATGTGCCTATGAGTTAGATCTCACTGAGTGAGACTTTCATTGCTTGCAGAACCCAGGCTAGCTGGGTCATGCAGACAGAGAAACAAGGTGAAGCAGGATCGAGCATCTCAGTTATTCTGGTCTGCATGAGGAACAGAAACACTTGTTAAGTTTTACTTGGTGTCATTTAATGTTATTAGCCCTCCTGGACCAGAGGGATTTTACTGCTCCTGCAAATAGTGACAAATGGTGCAGCTGGACAGAGATGAGCTATTCACTCCTGTGATAATTGCTGCACAATGATATTAAAGAAGCATTCACCAAAAACTTCCCTGGTTAATGATGTTTAATTCATTATTAAATGTAGTTCATTACTGTTGGAAATAAGGCCATTTAGCAGCCATCAGCTTTGCTAATATTGCTGAATGTCTTTCAGTGGTCAGACAGCAGGGGGGAAGGCATGTTTTAAATAAAAATTGAATAAAAATTGAAAAATTTTTGCCATTGTTTTGTAAGGGAATAATATCTAATATCATCTGAATCTCCTGCTTCCCTGAAAAATCAGAGCAGCCAGTTGTTTTCTCCTGGAACTAACACCTCCTTTATGTAAGATTTTAAAAGTGAATTTCAGTGCAAGAAAATCTCTGTATTTGGTACTTGTGGCCCCCTGCTCCCCCTGTGCTGTTCCAAGGGCACAAGCTTTTAAACCACAAGGCCTTAAGGCTTTCCTCACTGCCCCGGAGCCCGCAGGTGTCCCCAGCAGCTATGGATGCTCCAGCCACGCCTCACCCTGGGGTGCAGCCCCAAAGGAGGGTCCCAGGCTGTCCCCAAAGCAGGCTCCTCTGTCCCCAAAGCAGGCTCCACTGTCCCCAAAGCAGGGTCCCAGGCTGTCCCCAAAGCAGGCTCCTCTGTCCCCAGAGCAGGCTCCGCTGTCCCCAGCGCCCTCGGGCTGCTCTGTGCCGCAGGCTGGGCAGATGGGGCTCCCCTTCCGAAGCTCCTTAGGGAAAGGTGTGCGGGGACTCATGTCTAATACCATCTAAATGTTTCTCCAAGCCCCCGAGTACAATTCCCAAAGCCTTTCCCAAGCTGGAGCCCTCACCTTTGCTCCACAGAGCCACATCGCAGGGCAAGGGCTGTGCCGGAGGGTCAGCTGGGTACCTCCAGTGCAAGACCCCCAGCGTGAGGAGAGCAAAGCCATAAACTCTCTGACTGATCTGCTCGGGGGTCTCTGCTGTCTCAAGGCCCTTGTCCATCCTGACACCACAAAATGGCACAGTTCATTACACAGAGAAATGACTGGGGCTGGGGGGCAGAAGACACAAGCCACCCTCCTGCTGTGGCCCGGGCAAATCCAAAGATCTTTCTGACAAACAAATGTGCTAAGGGTACTGCCTGCCTTCTCTGTCCCTCCTCTCTCCCTGGGGATGGCTCTCCACTCTCATAGCTCCTGGGTGCTACACCTGCCTTGGCAGACAGCGCCTGGCGTGTAGAAATGCAGATAAAACCAACAAATCAGCCACAACAGCGAGCAGCAAGGCAAAGAGACTTGAATCAAATCAAATAAGGAGGCAGATTTAGTGCTTTGCAATATACAGTTCCCCAAAGCAGCCACCCAGGAGCACCAGAGGCCGTGGGCAGGAACTGGGCTGCTGTGGAAGAGACTGGCTTTACCTGGTGGGATGGGGCACATCAGAACACTCAGCTCAGTTTTTCACTCGTCCCTCCTCAGACAACGAGAGTACTGCAAACTGAGGGAACTGAGGTGCCAATTTCCTCCAAGAAAATAACTCAGCACTAATTCACATCTTTTGAGCTAAAAAAATGTACAGGGTAATGTCAGGTTATAAAACAGGCCCTTGACTTGCCCTGGTTTAATTAAGATAATGAGAAGTGTAGGATGATGAGCTATGGTTCCAGACAGCAGGAAAAAAGGATGAAGAGCAATTACATTTGGAACAGAGAAGAGCCTATGGAGCTAGGAGCTGGGGAACAGGCTGTGACAAAGGGGATGTCTGCAGGAGATTTATTGGTACTGAAAATAGAGCAGGGCAGGACTGGGTGACTGGAGGAGTTTGGTGAAGCAGAGCCTTCTGCACCTGGGAGGCAGTGCTGGTGCAGGCAGTGGCGTCTGATGGGGGCAGGAGAAAGACGTGGCAGCTCTCACAGTCCCTCAGAGATGCAGCCGTGGGCAGGTCAGTGCAGCAGGGCAGCTCCCAGCCCTTCCCCAGCCCCAGGACACCACCCCAGCCCTTCCCCAGCCCCAGGACACTGCCCCAGCCCCAGGACACTGTCCCAACCTTCCCCAGCCCCAGGACACCATCCCAGCCAGGGAGCCCTGTGCACACATGGCATGTTGAGCACTCCCAGGCTCTGACAAACAGCCCGAGCATGTGTTGAAGTCTCACAGATTTCAGAGGGACTTGTGTGGACCCAAGCTGAAGCATCTGCTCCATCACTTTGCTGAACTGAGCTCAGCCTCTTGCAGTGCCCAGACATACACAAGAACATTTCTTCCTTAATGCAAAATGCTGGGAAATCCTGAATAGAAGTTGGTCTTGCTGTGAGGCACTATTAGCTCTGCTAGCTCTGGATCAAACCCAGGAGAGGTTCAGTACTTTGTAGTTTTAATATAGCCTGCCCTCTCCGAAGCATACCCCGTGTATTATTTCTGTCCCAGCTCAGAGCCCACTGCGATAAACTTGGGCGAAGGTGTGAGGGAACCTGGAGTTCTGTGCCGACGCTTTCCTAATTGCAATCACTATAATAATGTAGTAACACCACCCCCACCCTGCCAGCCCCGGTGCGGCTGAAGTTACCATTCTGCAGCAAATAGCGTTTGATTCTCCTATAGCATCATTTCCACTCACTGCCTGGAGAAAGAGACCCCTAAATCACAGACCTGTCCTGTCTCTGCTTAGCTTGGAAAGCAGCTGAAAACTGAACGCCATGAAATCAAGATCACACGGTGCTCTGTGACAGAGGGGAAACTCCAAACGGGTCTTTATGTGTGTGCTGCATAATTCACTGGCACCAAAATTAATCCAGATCACGTAGCTTTACAAGAAGTGCTTCTGCAAAGTAATTAAGCTTATGAGTGAGCAAACTGGGTTCAACTTCAGCATTAAAGGAGCAGCCAGAGAAACAACTGGGAACAACAGGCCTGAATAGTTTAGACAAGTGACAGTTGATCAATATTGGGGTGGTGTGAGACTTACTATATACCTCCTTAATAAATATGCATTTAATTTCTTATCTACTGTGTCAAACCCACTTGTCTGACACTGTATTATATTACATTTGTATGCTGTTTTCATAGATTGAGTCCCAAGAACCACAGTTTATTGACATTACTTTATAAGTCTTTAAAAGGGCAAGAGAGACTGACTTAATCAGAATGTATCATTTCCCTTTTGTTTGGACTAGTTTTAAATCAGTTGCTTGCTACTTGATACAATTTAAATGACTAATTATGACTTGATTTTCTCCCCTCCCTATCTCTTTGAATCATAATCAGTGCTTTCAGCTAATGAATNTGCCCCAGCCCCAGGACACTGTCCCAACCTTCCCCAGCCCCAGGACACCACCCCAGCCCTTCCCCAGCCCCAGGACACTGCCCCAGCCCCAGGACACTGTCCCAACCTTCCCCAGCCCCAGGACACCATCCCAGCCAGGGAGCCCTGTGCACACATGGCATGTTGAGCACTCCCAGGCTCTGACAAACAGCCCGAGCATGTGTTGAAGTCTCACAGATTTCAGAGGGACTTGTGTGGACCCAAGCTGAAGCATCTGCTCCATCACTTTGCTGAACTGAGCTCAGCCTCTTGCAGTGCCCAGACATACACAAGAACATTTCTTCCTTAATGCAAAATGCTGGGAAATCCTGAATAGAAGTTGGTCTTGCTGTGAGGCACTATTAGCTCTGCTAGCTCTGGATCAAACCCAGGAGAGGTTCAGTACTTTGTAGTTTTAATATAGCCTGCCCTCTCCGAAGCATACCCCGTGTATTATTTCTGTCCCAGCTCAGAGCCCACTGCGATAAACTTGGGCGAAGGTGTGAGGGAACCTGGAGTTCTGTGCCGACGCTTTCCTAATTGCAATCACTATAATAATGTAGTAACACCACCCCCACCCTGCCAGCCCCGGTGCGGCTGAAGTTACCATTCTGCAGCAAATAGCGTTTGATTCTCCTATAGCATCATTTCCACTCACTGCCTGGAGAAAGAGACCCCTAAATCACAGACCTGTCCTGTCTCTGCTTAGCTTGGAAAGCAGCTGAAAACTGAACGCCATGAAATCAAGATCACACGGTGCTCTGTGACAGAGGGGAAACTCCAAACGGGTCTTTATGTGTGTGCTGCATAATTCACTGGCACCAAAATTAATCCAGATCACGTAGCTTTACAAGAAGTGCTTCTGCAAAGTAATTAAGCTTATGAGTGAGCAAACTGGGTTCAACTTCAGCATTAAAGGAGCAGCCAGAGAAACAACTGGGAACAACAGGCCTGAATAGTTTAGACAAGTGACAGTTGATCAATATTGGGGTGGTGTGAGACTTACTATATACTTCCTTAATAAATATGCATTTAATTTCTTATCTACTGTGTCAAACCCACTTGTCTGACACTGTATTATATTACATTTGTATGCTGTTTTCATAGATTGAGTCCCAAGAACCACAGTTTATTGACATTACTTTATAAGTCTTTAAAAGGGCAAGAGAGACTGACTTAATCAGAATGTATCATTTCCCTTTTGTTTGGACTAGTTTTAAATCAGTTGCTTGCTACTTGATACAATTTAAATGACTAATTATGACTTGATTTTCTCCCCTCCCTATCTCTTTGAATCATAATCAGTGCTTTCAGCTAATGAATTTACCATTCTCAGAGCACTATTAAAGGAAGACTTGGTCTTCTCTATGAATAGTCTTGTTTATGCAAGCTCCCCACCGACTTCAGAGAGCAGAGTGATTAATTCACAAATAATTTGTCTGACAAATGTTGCTTCCCCTCTCCCCGTCCCCTCCCTTGCGAACTGCCTGTGGGCGAATTAGAAATTTCTCATTTATCTATTATTCAGAATTCTTGCGAGTTTTTCCTCAGTAAATAGTTCTTGCCCTGAACATTGAGCAGCTGAAAGCCTGTGAGCACACTTTGTGCTCTCGGGCAGCTTCCGAAGCCACGTGGCCTCATTTCGTCCCACAGCCAGGATGGTTTCCATACCTAACCAGCGCAGAAGCAATGGGGAATGTTACTTTCTGACATACAAAATTACAGCTAATTCTGTATTATCTTCAATTATTTATCTATAGGCCCACTTTGAAGTATTTTAGGCAAGAGTTACATAAGAGGAAAGTATTGTTATTCCTTCACGTGCCCTCCTTTTCCTGGGACGGTGCTCCTCGCTCTGGCGTAGGCAGCGCTAAGTGCTGCTCTGGGGACTGGGGGAGAGGATCTGGGGAACAGCAGGATCTGATCTGGGGAACAGCAGGATTTGGGGAACAGCAGGGTCTGGGGAACAGCAGGGTCTGATCTGGGGAACAGCCTCCCGGGGGGAAGGGGGACTCACTCGATCCCGAGCACTGCTTCTCCCTGTCCCACCAGGATGCCCAGCACAGGTAAGTTCCCTGTAGTTCCCTACTCTGACACCCTGACACAACAGACGCTGAGCCACCAAGAGCAGGTTTTAAACGCCCACGGATGGAGCTTGAGAGGTTGTGTGAGCCCAGGGACACCCCAGGGACAGGACTGTGCCCCCGGGAGCGGTGGCAGCCCAGGGCTGTGGGCTCAGCACATGCTGAGGACCTGGTGCTGTGGGTGGGCTGTGCCAGCACCCAGAGGGGTCCTGGGGCCCCCAGAGATCTCCCCAGCACCAGAGCTCGAGCAAACGTGTGCATGCTGGGCTCTGGGACTGCCACCACTGGTGCCTGGTGTCACCAGGCTTCCCAGCACCCTGACCCGGCAGAGGAAAGGCTCCGTGTGCCGCAGCTGTGACACTGCTGGGACAGGGCCTGGGGAAGGTGACGAGAAGCTCCTCACTTGTCAGGAGATCACATCCTGATCCAACAGGGAATTCCAGGCAGCCACTTACTCCACTCTTTATGGGGAGGGTTTTTCCACGCTTTGGACTTAATATTACATGTAAATAGAATTGATTTATGTCTGGAGCAGAAGCTCCTCAGCGGAGGAAAACAACCAAGGTCTGCAGAGGGAGGCTTGCCCGGGAACATGTGATGTCTCTCCTCCAGCAAGGGGCTTCTTCCACAGAAAACCCTTCACTCGAGAAATGCTCAAGGCTGACAGAGCTTCATCGAATCTAAATGAAATAACTCCCTCTATTTCCCTCTCTGACCTCTGGCTCTTACTGGTTGTCATAGAAAATGGACAGATGAAACCCAGAAAGAATTTAAAGGAGAACTTAACCAAATTGAAATTGTAGCCCTGGAGCCTTGTTTGTCAGCCTGTGTGCGGTGGCCCAGCTGCTAAATAATTGAGCAGCGGCACTCATTAAGCACATGTCACAGATCAAGGGAAGGCAGGTAAGCAAAGGCAGCCTGTCAAACTGCACTTTGGGCCCTGACAGAGCGCTCTGCCTGCAGACCAGCACACCTCAGCCTGCGAGGAAAGGCGAGCTGGCATGTGTGGCTGTACCTCCACACGCCCTTCTGCTGCCACTTGCTCCTGCCAGGGTAAGGGATGCACTGGGGACAGGCACAGGGACCTGAACCCTGTCTGCAGCTGGAGGGGAGGAGGTCTGCAGGGCTCATCAACGTGTATGGGGCTGGGACTTTCCTGCTCCGGTTTATGGCCCCTCTGACCCTATCTTTACTTAGCAACACAGGGGGAAGGGGGAAAAAAGAAAAGCAGGTGTCTATTATGCATAAATAACCTCATTGCCATGACAGCAGCAGCATCTGCAAGCACTATCAGTATTGAGATCTCCTAGGTAAATGAGACCTGATACTCTGCTCGCAAAACCGAACTCCTGGGTTAAGCAGGTGAAGAGGAAGTCAAGTCATCTGCCAAAGGGCAAAGGGCTGTAGAGAAGTGTTTTGGTTTTGAGAGAGACATTCTATCACTATGCCTCTGTAAGGAAACCAGTGGTGAGTGACAGGCTGGGCTGCAGCACAGACAAGATGTCACAGCAGTGATGGCCCAGGCACAGCACCATCCTGTCACCCCTGTGGCCCTGACGGCCTGGGCTCACCACTGAGCATCCTGTCCCCACAGCTGCCGTGACACCGGGCACTCATCGAGGAGATGCAATCCCTGAAGGATTTCACACACTTCCCAAGTACCCTTTGTGGCTTTCACAAATGAACAATGGACAGTGACACACTCACTGCAGGGAGAGCCGAACTGAGAGCATGGACACGGTGGGGGCAGGTTTGGTCCATGCCAGCAGAGAGGGGCACAGTGGATCACCCCAGTGCTCTAACTCTTCATCATCATCTCTCACTGCAATCAAAACCAGATGAGACCTCTCAATTTCCCCCTTTTGTTTGCAGTGAGCTGCTCCTTTCTTTGATAACCCCTTGGAAGAGAGAAAGGGAGTGCCACGAGAAGATGGGGTCACTGAGACTCTGAGATGGGAGACTGGCCTTTTGCAGAATATTCATCTTTCAGAGATAAGGAATTGCAAGGTGGGTGCTGTGGCTTGGCTTTGTGTGTATGCCTTATCAAATTCTGAACCTCCAAAAATCAAGCCAGACGAGGAGAACACAGAAGTTGTGCTCTTCCTGCAGCACAGTTGGGCTCAATCCCTAGCTCTGAGTGCTTTCTTTGCCTTGATCCTGCCTTTTTAAAGTCTAAGGAGTGCCAGTCTTGGATGAGGCATTTCCAGCCAGTGGAAGTCCTCTGCCGGCCCATGTGAACAATCAGTGCCCAAACACCTCCGGGGTCAGGTTTCTCCAAACACATGCCTAATAAGCTTAATGTCCCAGGTCATTACTTAGGAGAGCTGTTCTGCTATTCCACACTGGCAGCAATAGGCCTGGTACCAAACAAAACCTGGGGCAAACCTCTCTCACACACAACATGCGAGGCAGCAAGGACACAGAGCACCTGACGCTCCCCCCCACCTTCCTGCACTGCTTCAGGGACTTTTTCCCCAGAGCATTTTTTGGAAATGATCTGCAAGTATTCAGTGCAACTGAGGGGTTTGGTTTTATTGCAGAAATTTATTGCTCAGTCTTAGGTTTGTGCTTCTGGAAAATTATGTCTGTACTGAGGGGATCACTGTGCCATGCCTCCCCCGTGCTCCTGTTCTCCACTCCGGGACTTTTTCCATAACCATTGTGTCCAGCACAATGCTGAACTGGGCCAGTGCCTGCTTACAAGTTTATTTTTAAGAACTGCTTTGCTCTAAATGATCACTGGTGCCAATGCAAACCTCTGCTGGTCCCAGATGGAGAGGAGAGGCCAACAGGTCATTCCTGCCCCGAATGTACCCCAGCCCCTTCCTGCACTGCCTGCTGGGGCCCAAAAAAAGCCTTGCCAGGGGGTACTGAACCCATGGGCTGAGCCCTGAAAGTGACCCCTCTTATGTGAACCTCTGGCTCCAAATTTTCCATGCAGAGTACTCCAAGAGAAAATTTCCCTCACTGACTGCTTCTGCTCTGCAAGGAATCGCTCCAAAAGTTCTCTGAATATCCCGCTTTGGGAATTACTAGTGTAACTACTCTATGTTTTCCCCAGAGAAAAAACAGAGGCTTTTTCTGAAACTTTTTTTCTTCTTGAAGGAAAATGTTTCACTACCAGAGTTTCAAACATGAGGTGTAAATCCTTCTTAGACCATTAACTCTTCCTTGGCTCTTCTTACTTGTCCAACTGTTTCTTAAAGACGTGCAGGTCGTGGAGCAGGGGAGGTGTGCAAGGGGAAGCCTCTGTAAGGAGCTTGGAGAGGGAACAGGAGCACACCTGCTGGTATGAGGCCCCAATGGCCCTTTTGGCCCCTTTTTTGAAAGAAGGGGGGATCCAGATATAACGTCAATCTGCGATTCGCAGCTTGTGTCTTCTCATTTAATTTCACTGAAAGTCAGCACTTATCACATTCTCCACGCACACCTCTTTGTCAGCGCGATCTGGTAATGCTCCAGCAGCTGGTGGGTGCTGCAGGATTGTTTGGGGAAGGCAGAGTGAACAGATTCACTCTGGCTGCACAAGGCACTCAAGGCTTACACAGCCCATGGGATGTCCTACACATTCCTTCTCCTTTCTGGAGGATGGATACAGACTCAGAAACCAATAAGGAAACTGTCTACATTCTCCTACTTAAGACAGAAATAAGTACACCGACTTAACTGGGAAATACCCAGCACGCTTTTTCCAACATTAATATCTCCTTGTACAGTAACCTTATCACAGCCGGACAAGTGACCAGGGCTGGCCTTGTTTAGGTTTTCAGCAAGGATAAGAAGATTACTAAATACATTTTATTTCTGTGGGGATAAACAGCTTAGACAATATGACTAAGGGTCACTCCATACAACAGCTCTGTGGGATTATATATAATTTTCGGGTGGGCAATGAAGTGAGCTGAAGGTTTCCAGCGTGCAGCCTGAGGGCTTTGCCATTAACCAAGCAGCTCCATGCTAAGACTAGAGCTTGTTAGGAGGCTGATTGCTTTGATTCCTATTGGAAGGGAACATTCTGACATTTACTGCATGACAACATTACTGAAAATACGTTTCAGATAAATAAGAACATTTTGAGAATACTGAAAAAGTTTGTTCCAATCATGACCTTAAGAAACACTGTTGTTACCTGTGTTACAGAAAATAGGATAAACCTTGGAAAGAAAAGTGATTTCAAAACCAGAGCCAAGTTGGACCATCTCAATTTCATTGAACACAGTATCTCCCTTGCTGTTTTCTTCCACAACACACACCTCTGCCGACATCCCCTCTCCAGGACAGGCAGGTGACACTCCTCACCCTGCAGATATCCCAGTGCTCAGGCAGGGAGCAGCTCCTCAAGGAGCTGCTCCTGTCCTGGTGGGCAGCAGTACTGCCTAACCCCCCCTGCCCACAAAGCCTCAGCTCAGGGGGTCCCAGGGTGCTGCTGCCCCAGCACTGGGTGTGAACCACATCTCCTCTGGCCTCAGCCCCAGCACACACTTGAGATTTGCTCCTCCGTGAGCTACACCAGCCCAAACTAATCCCCAAACCTGGAACCACAACAGCGCAGAAAAACAGCCAAACCTGCTTTTAGCATGAACTCCGTGGGGGCTGGAGCTGTTCACGGGAGTCAGCCAGGTCCAGGCAGGAAGCACCCCACTCCTCCCTAGTTTCCAGAGTTACATAATTCCTTCACTCAAAACTGCTGGAGCCACAGTTCACCTCCACTCCTCGGCCGTGTTGCTATCCTGCAGATTTAGCAGCACTTCTGAGCTATGCTGTACCATCTGGTAACATTTTGAGGCTGCAGTACAATGCCATAGAAAACAGGTCAAAATGCCATCGACTGAATTTGTCAAGGGAAAATACAGTGCAACATTAAGGAGTTCAATAGATAATGTGGCTCCGGGCCCAAGCAAAGCCAACTGACCCATGGTCTGACTCTGAACACTTGCAAATGTCAAGTTATGGGTTGCCAAAGGAGAACCTGGTGTGCTTTAACTGCACCAGCACATTCTGACTCTTAAAATGCCATTGTTTGCCTCAAATTCCTCCATCCTGTTCCTACTGATCATTGGGGCTCCATGGGCTGAGAAACGGGGCAGGTTCACCTCCAGCTCCTGCTGCACTGGCTCCTGGGTGCTGCTCGGCTCCAGCCCGTGTGACAGCAGAGACACCTGGCTGCCCTGGCCCGGCAAGAAACCATCTATTTATGGGGCAGCTCCACCTTCCCCCTCCACATGGCCCTGGTGAAAGCCCCTCTGCCTGAGCGCACGAGTGAGCCCCGGCCGCGCTGCGCCCCGCGATGCTGAGCTGCTGGAGGTGCGGAGAGCAGTCTGTGCCTCAGCTGGAGGGCACGGAGGGCTGGGCAGGCAGGAAGGGGAGCAGCGTGGGGCCAGCAGGTGCCTGGGCTCGGGGAGAGCCCAGCGCAGGTGGAGTGCTCGGATTTACAGGCAGCACATTCCCGCTGGGAAGGGGACGGTGTCATTGAGAGCAGCAAGAAAGGGGAAAGGAGATCATGTTTTCTCAATGCTCTTATCCGAAGCAAACCCTTAATAAGGATTGGGATGAGCTGGGTGGAGGGGAGGGTTACCTGTGATTCGGTGAAAAGCTGGTGGCAGGTGGGGGTGAGCGTGGGGGCTCGGCTGGCACAGGGAGGTGCTGCCAGCCACTGCCCCCAGCCCAGGGGAGCACAGCGAGGGACTGCACACTGCCATGCCAGGCTGCCCTGCCAGCCAGCACTGCTCACTTCCCCTCAACCCCCAGAAAGGGCTGCAACACTTACTTGGCTAATAATGACAAATATTGCCCTGGGCAGGTGGCGTAAGGGGTCCAAATGAACCCAACCCCCAAAGACAAGGGCATGATGCAGCAGCACTCATCTGGCACCCTCCTTCTCTCCGTGCCAGGACCCCCAGTTTTCACCACTGCAGGTCCTCCAGTGTTTGTGTTCTTGTGGCTCTTGAGGCTTTGGGGCAAAAGCTGAAAATTCAGTCTTTTTGATGAAATATTCTCTCCTTTCTCTAAAGAAAGTAAAGCCAGAAGTCACTACAGCCTTTGTAGTACTTGATGTACTATAACAAGAGCCCAGGAAATACAGGAGGCCTGGAAAACACCTCCATCAACAAAGTGCTTTCATTACAAACCCAGCATGGACAGGAGTGGGGCTATGGGAAATCTGCAGGCTGCCCTGCAGAGTACCTGCCTGCACACAATCCTGAGCTCTGGGACCAGGGGAGACACTCTGGGATGGGTTTTGTGCCCAGCACCACCCTGCCCTCAGCAAAGGCAGAGCCGGCTCTTCCCAAGTGTCCCAGGAGAAGCCACACCATGTCTGACTCCAGGGAGAGAGGTTCAGCAACTGTTAGGGGGGCACAACTGAGAGCTGGTGCCTGTCAGGGGCTGCTCTCAAAAAAGAATGAATATGGGGATTAAAGGGTTGAAAACTCCCTGGGTAGCACTACAAAAATACCTGTGGTGTGTGTTAGTGTCTGCTGGTGTGTGTTTGGGTGTGTTGGGGTGTGCTGGTGTGTGCTGGTGCATGTTGGGGTGTGTTTGGCTGTGTTTAGGTGTGTTTGGGTGTGTTTGGGTGTGCTGGTGTGCCCCGGGCTGGTGAGGGGCAGTGGCAGAGCACAGTGTGGGTCTCATGCCCTGTGCTCAGGGTCTGACAGTGATTCCAGCCCCCCCTGGATTCCATCCATCCCGAGGAAGATGCTATACTGACTGGAGGCCAAATATAGCAGGAAACATCAGTTGTGACAGAAGTTCCTCTCTGAGGGCTTGGAGAACTCAGAAGTGCCATTATATCCTGCATTTAAAATGACTGGTAATCAAAAGCCTTGTTTGGGAAGCCCCATTTGTGTCTCACACAACTCTAGGCTCTGATGTGTACTAAAATCTCACATTAATTATGCATGAAATGTACGTCTTTGGCTTTTAGGGACAGAGGAAATAGTTTTGTCTTGGGAATAACCAAGAATTATTTTGGCCTGGAGTCAAGAACACACAGCCCAGTTTTTGTTCATTTCAGTTTGTTTTGGGTTCTTTTCTAAGTGCAGGCAGCTATTTGAAAAGGGCCTGTTTCCTACAGAAAAAAAAGTTATTGTGTTCTCTGCAGATTCTTTTAATGCAGCATTTCAGAATCCGAGCAGGCAGTGCCCTGCCTGTTTCCCTGGCACAGGTGACTCCAGAGGACATGGAACTGTTCTGGGTTGTAATCCACCCCTCCACATCTGAAAATCCAACTGGGAATCCTCCAACAGTCCTAGGCACCTACTAAGTACTTTATAAACAGTGGGCTGAGAAGCCTGAAAAGGGCTGCAAATCACAGGAGTGATCCCGTTTGGGATGGGGGCACGGAGCTGCGAGGGGGCGGTGTGGGAAGGGGCAGCTCCCCATGGCGAGCCCCGCCAGAGCCATCCTGGCTGCTCCTGGGGCATGGCACGTCCCTGTCCCTGGGGGATGGCACAGCCCTGTCCCTGGGGGATGGCACAGCCCTGTCCCTGGGGGATGGCACAGCCCTGTCCCTGGGGGATGGCACAGCCCTGTCCCTGGGGGATGGCACAGCCCTGCTCCTGGGGGATGGCACGTCCCTGCTCCTGGGGGATGGCACAGCCCTGTCCCTGGGGGATGGCACGTCCCTGCTCCTGGGGGATGGCACCCTGCTCTCCTGGCTGGCACCAAGGGGCACTGAGTGACACAGGGGACAGACAGGGCCCTCTCGCACACCAGGCTCCACAAATGGTTTTGCTTTGGCCCTGACTGTACAGAACAGTCTCTCCAGAGGTGAAGGTGAAAAATCCTAACAGTGTTGCAGTGCAGGGCCTCCGCAGCCACATGGTTGGCCTGTGTCCCCCCAGTTGCAGGCACCAGCTCGGCCATTCCCGTGGGTTTTGGTGGCATGTGCCACAGTGGGGCGTTTCTCCCCTAAAACTCTCTTGAGGGAGAGGTCAGATGTGCCTGCAGGACAGTCCTGCCCCCCGCGCCCTGCTGCAGCACCCTGCCCACCGCCTCGCCCTGGCTCCAGGAGCACCCCAAGGGTGCTCTCTCCAGATTATGCTTCCAAAGAACAAACCATGCAGAGCTGCCATGATATATTTAACGATGAATCATTCTCTTAAAAATTATCAGCTGTGAAAGGCTTTCACCACTCTGGGAATAATGCAATGATGTATTTCATGTGAATCAGTGCGGAGTGTATCCATGGCAACCTCATCCTTGCAGTTTGCCAACACTTGGGGTAACTGGCCTGGAAGACTTGCAGAAAATAAACCTGCATATTATGGGTTTTTAAAGGAAAAATCAGGCTTGTTTTGAATTACAAGCGCCTTGTCTGTATGCCTGGCTTAGACTGGCTTGGTTGGCACATTGTGGGACCCCCGGCAGGTCCCTCCAGGGGTGACACACCCCCTCCACGCAGCCCCTGCGGCTCCTGTCCCTGCTGTGCCACCCATCACACCCACGCACAGCCTGGGCATGGGGCACAGGGCACTCAGCCCTCTGCCCTCTGTCCCTGCTCCCTCCCTGGGACAAGGGACAGGGCTGCAGGCACACAGAGCCCGACACAGCCTGACAGAGCCTACGCCCACCTCGAGGGCACGGAGGAAGGGGTTCAGCTCCAGCCACAGGCACAGCATTTCTGCCTCTTGGTAGTTTCAAAGCAGCTGCAGTGTCTGTGATGTGCTCAGAATCCTGCGGCCAGCAGTGCTCCAGAGCCCGAGGTGTTTGGGAAGACAGACCCTCAGGAAGGCTGAATCCCCAGCGTGTGTTTTCCTGTTGGGATCCCTAGGCTGCTCTGAGCTCCAGAAAGATGGTTTGTGGAAAGCTGCTGCCTCTGCTTCCCAGAAATGTAAGGGCAAGACACAGAAATTCCCTGAGATTGAGAAGTTGTTCTGAGCAGCCTTTTGCATTACTCAGGAGCTGAATTTTGAAAACCATACATAAAGCACTGGGGAAAGCCTCAAAGAAAAAATATATTCTAATTTGCTCTTTGCTCTGGCACAGGTGTCAGACTCTCCCTGGTTCAGCAATGTGAATCCTATAGGAAAGGAAAAAATGTAATTTTTCTTTATGGTAGCAGGATTTTCATGAAGCTGCCCCTGCAGAGTGCCTTGGCTTGTTTGACACTTGCTGGGTCAGTCTGGGGTCTGTGTCTGCCCCACGGAAAGAAAAAGCAGAGAAGAGCAAGTTCCTCCAGAGAATGAAAAGGCTGGTTGGTGCAGATCCCTGGGGTCAGGAACAGATGAGCAGCAGAGCTGGACCATCCCTCTGGAGTGCTCCCAAGCCTCAGTTTCCCCCGGTGCTCTGGAGCCCTGGGAATATGTAATTCCTGCTGAGCTCGGCTCGGATACCTAATGGGTTTTAGGCCTGGATGTGCAGCTTGGAAGTCCAGCCTGAGGCAGCAAAAAGCACAATTCGCCCTTCAGTGCTGTGAGGTGAGTGACTCCAGCCCATCTTTATTTGCTCTGAAGCATTAGGGAAGACTAAACACTCCAAGGAAATGGCATCCACTCACAGCATGCCACGGCCACCAGCATGCTAATAAAAATTCTAATTGCAAGAGGGTAACTATCAATCTCTCTGACTCATGCTACAGAAGATGCTGAAATGGCACTCCTGTTTTCATCTCTCAAGCATTCTGTCGCAACAATCGTCTCTTTATGATAACATCCATAAAGCACATGCAGTTCTTGATAGATTTTCTAATTTCACTGACCACGTCCCTTATATTTCCCTATCAAAAATAGAAAGAAACAAACAGGGAAAGGATGAAAAATGGCAGAGAGATGAAAAGAGAGGGAGAAAATTGGGTAAAGGAGGGTTAGGAAGCGAAACAATTTGGTTTCTGCCAACCTAAGATTTTTCTAAAATATTAGAATCAAATATGTATCCATTTTCCCATGTTTCACCTGTCCAAAACTTCACCATCCTACGTGCCACCAGGTCAGCCCAGCTGCCATGCCCAGCCCCTGTCCTGGGGACCTCTCCCACGCAGTGGACACAGGCTAGGTGTCTGCAAGAGCTGTTCAGGAGATCCAGTCCTTCTGCCATGGGGAGAATTTCCAGGAGGGTGGGATATATCCCAAAAAACCCAGCACAGGGAAGTAAATTTATGGATGAATCCATTATCATATTAATCCCTGGACTAACTTCCAGCCAGCAGAGCTGTGCTTGGCACAGCCCCAGAGCTCCTGAGCCCATCCACGCTGTCAGCAGCACTGCCTCGGCCTCGCCAGGACCAGACAGTACAGCCTGAGGGAACAAACGTGAGCAAAATCTCATTGTCTGCTGGATCAACCTGCACTGTAAATCAGTAGCTGATTGTTTTGCAGGCTGTGCTGGCACCAAGCAGGACACAAGTTGTGTCCCAGTCCTGGTGCCAAGCCTGGCACAGGTGGCAGGAGCTGCTGGGTGAGGGAGGAGGGATGGGCACAGCACTCGGAGTTACAAACTCCTCCATGGGCAGCTCCTAGCGTTGCTGCATCACAGGCACAGACGTTATTAGTGACCTCGCAGCACCACGGAGAGGTTGGCTGCAGCTGCAGTAGCGGAATAACAGGAACTGGTGCTCTGGAAGTTCTGGGAGGTGCAGACCCACGGATGCCCACGGCCCCTGCCTGCCCAGGGACGCTCAGCCTCTGAAGGGCTCCTGCTCAGCTCCCAGCAGTGCCTGGAGCAGTGGCGTGTGTCTAGAGAAGGGAGAGAAGGTAAATATTGTGATCCTCAGCGGAACCTGGGCGATGCCTGTTTGGTTGGTGACGTACCACATGTGACTGCAATATTTCGTGTCACTGCATTGTACGAGGAGCTGCAAAAGCCCACGTTCGAGGAGGGGTGAAAGCTATTTACATACACATGTGCAGGTATATTCTGGTTTTTGAACAATGCAAACTCAACCCGCAGGGCACAAGGCAATGACAGGTGCTCTGTCCATGCTCTCCGTTTGGACAATGGCAGAACCAGGATGCACGACTCAGTCTAACTGCAGTTAAGCTGCAGTGACAATGCCAGGGCCAGAGCCCAGATATGCTGCCTCTCAAGATACTGACTTCAGACAAGACCATTCTGGTTGAAATCGTCCATGTGGGATATCTCCTCTTTCCGAAGGAAGTGGTGACAGAGTGGAGTGGCCAGGGCTCAGTCCACGTATGAAAATCTTTGTGTTTCTCGTACCTAGAAAGCCACGTCTGCTCATCCTAGCCTGGGCTTACCACTGACCCCGTGCTGGACCCACGCGTACCCCGCACGCTGTGCAAGGACGGCAGGAGGGGACAAAGCTGACGTGTCTGTCCCTCTGCTGCTGCCCACATCGTGTGATAAAACCTCATCCCCCCTTTGGCAGGTGACTCAACAAGTCTGACTTACAAAGTGTCTCACCCTTCTCCGTTTCACTTCTCCTTGGTTTTTGTCCGTGCCCACCCCCGTGCAGGCCAGTTGCAGCCAGGGCAGGGCTCTGCCTGCCAGCTGGGCTGGGCTGTGCTAATGACCACCAGAAACACCGAAATTCTTCAAATTGCCAGGCTCTGCAAAGCACTGCTGGCCTCTAGCACCCTGCAAACCTGCAATGCCAGGCATGTCCAAAAGGACACCTTTTCCTTACCCACATCTGCCAGGAACTATTTCACAGACTTCTCTGAAGTAAAAATAAACCCTGGCGGATAAGGCAGGCCTGAACACAAACTCTTATGGAGCAACAGAACTTCCCTGTCCTTCTGCATGGGCACTGTCCTTCTTGCTAGCAGTACAGACGTGCATGACAGGAATAAGATCAACAAATTTCCACCATGGCAGAATGAACAGAGACTTCTTTCAGAGAGAAAGATAGATGTATGTTTTCTGAGCCTCAGTCTGCCATGAGGTTGGCCAGCACAATTGATATCAGCAGCAAAATAGGATCTGAGTGGTTTTAAGGAGCCAACAGAGCACATTGCAGTGCAGGATTGGGACCTGCAATGCTATTTTCAGGGCTGTGTTCTTTTCTGATTCATGCCATTGGTGGATCTGCAGCAGGCAAGCCACAGAGGGGAGGTTAAAAATACTTTTTCTGAACACATAGCCCAAAAGAGTGGAGACTGAGTTTCAGCCTATTGAGATAAGCAAATTGAATATGCCATTCTGATAAACACTATTTTCAAAAGGTGAGCTTTCCTCTGGAAGTTGCCACCCTATTAATATCTTCTGTCCAGGTCTTGCCTTTCATCACTTGTATTTCGTATCACCAATGGCATCTGTGTGTGGTGGAGATAAACTGACCATTGATGACACCACGTCACCCAGAGGGCAAATGACTTTATCAATGTCTTATTAATAAAGACTCCATTACTCTTGATTGCCTGCTTCCTTCTAGGAAATCTGGATTTCCACCCTGGCTGAGAACAGAGTCCTCATGCTCTCAACTCTCAGCTGCCCTGAGGACCCCAGCCTCCCATCCAAGAGGCTGTAATGTAATTTTACAGGAGAGCTCAACAATGTGCTTTTACTGTGTTGCCATAGGGCTGCATTGATGGCTGCAAAAACAGTCATGGCTAAATTCTAAATGCTCACTTGTTTTATCCCTCTGATTTTGTTTGATTCCTGGATTGTGTACGCAGCAGCATGTGCTTGTGGGGTTTTAAAGATGGTTTTCGCAATCATTCTTTGCAACAGTTTCTCAGCTGAGAATGGGTGACCAGAGCTTGAGGATGCTGATCCTCAAAGGGAGGAAAACAGCCTGGGCATCCTCTCCCTGGCCCTCACTGTCACCAAAGTCAAAACTCTCACAATGTCTCTAAACCTTTCTCCTGCTGAAGATCCGGCAGCTAAAGAACCATCCATTTCCTCAAAAACCAAACTATGAGATGAATCACTTTGATAGGTGCCAGGATAACATTGTTCTATTTTGTAGGAATTAACGTTCTGAAATGAGCTGAGCTACAAACAAAGTAAGCAGAAAAGTAGAAAGGTATGCGAACACAGATTTACATAGTTGGTATGACAACAGGGATGTTTTGTTTAGATAAGACTGAAAGGCCTTGAGGGAAGAATGAAAGAATATGTACACCCAAAAAATTGCAAATCTGGAATGGCTCCCCCAAGACAGACAAAAATTTTTACTAATTTCCTTCAGAGAGAAGATAAGGTTTGCCCACAGGAGAGTTAACCTGAGACTAGTCAGTTCTCAATGAGCTGAAGGCAAGCAGTGAACAAACCTCGTGGTTCCATCAGAGGTGCAGCTGGGAGTGGTGGTCAGTCATTAATTGTTAATATATGAACATTTCCATCGCTAACAATGTTGGGTGTGTTTGAGAGATAAAGATCTGCAGCTCTTCAGAACCATTTACACTCAGCTGCAAAAGTTCCCCCAAGGTTCAGCTTTGAGTGTATGTGCCAGGGACCTCCAGGAATTCCCATTTTTGTGGGTGAAGGCCTGGAGATCTCCTGTCTCTCACAGAGAGGCACAAACTGGGGAAACACTGCAGTCGAGTCCCACCCTGGTAGTGTAAGACAAAGACTGGCCCCTGGTTCTGTCCCTTAGAGTGATTTTTGTTTCAGAGCTCCTACAGGAACAAAGCATCAGGACTGCTTGGAGCAGCTGCCTCTTCCCAATGTGGTACTTGCACATGGAGAAAACCCTATTTCTTCCCCAGGAAACATGTGACGGGGGCTGGGGGATGGTGGGTGGTGGAAAACGCCACCAGAGCAAGTCTGTGCTATTCCCAGCTGCAGTAAAACAGACGTGAAATCCAACACTGCCTTTCCTTCCCAACCTGCAGCGCTTTCCAGCTGACTCCTTTCCCTTCCAGCCAGCTCGGTTATAAGGTGGCTGCACACTCCCCTCTAACGCCTGGAGGAGCTGCTCTGAGGCAGTGCTGGGGTGATCTCCCCTTTTCCTGCAGGGATGCCGTGGGATGGAGCAGAGGCTGCTCCCAGGTTCCCTGCTGGAGCTGGGAGCCTGCCCAGCCCACGGCGCTGCACCTGGGCAAGGGCATGGGAGAGATGTGGAGCATGGCACACAGAAATAACAGCACAGAGGGTTCAACTTGAACCCAGAGCCAGCCCATGGCAGCTCTGGAAATACCTCTCTGAGGTAATTCAGTTTTTCTGTGCACACTAAAGGAAAAAACCATAGGCAGAGTCTGATAAGCCCCACCAGTGCTCCTCCCAAAGGCACTTCTGATGGGGGGAAGATGAACAAACTGCAGAGGAGAGTTTACACATTCCCCACTCTGGTATTCCCTGATTTTATGCACAACAAGGAGCTTTCAGTTCTCCAAGCTTAACAGGTACGACTGTTTTTATCTTTAATTTAGCAACCTTAATCAGAAAAATCTGTTTTGGGAAACTTGTGATAGTCTGGGGAGCTGTCATTTTTGTGTTTTCTTTGGAGCAACAGAAAAGAGAACATGAGATAATGGGCTTTGATAATGATGAATTTTTCCAGTTTGATGAATTATGATGTTTTGTGCTAAAACTACAAAGTCATAATTCACTATAAAAAACTAAACATTTTATGTACCGTATATCCTTATATATTCCCATTTTAGAGCTTGTATTTTCACCTGCCTCAGAAGCCAAAATGACACAAATTGAAATGATCAAATCAAAGGGAAACATTTTTACCTCAACAAAATGAAACACCTTTGATGTTATTGAAACTAAACAAAAAAGTCAAAATGATTTGACATTTCCCATCAGAACTTAATCAGCACTGACACACTTCTGTGAAACATTTCTAATGTGAGGATTCAGGAGGCTCTGTGCCCTCTCAGCCGCAGCCTCCCTGTCCCTCTTGCCCTGGGTCCCTTGCCCTGTGCTGGCTCTGCAGTGGCTCTTTGGGAAAGCACTGGGTGCAAAAGCTCTGGTTTGGCAGCCAGGGCTGGCTCTGGAGGCTGTGCAGGGCTCTCTGTCCTTCCCCCAAGGAGCTTTAGCTGCTGCAGCTTCCCCTCGTGTCCCTGGGCCCTGCAGGGGCGCAGGGCGGGCGGGCAGTGCTTTGGGGACAGGGATGTCACTGTGCACCCCAGCACTCTGAGCAGCCCTCCCGAAGAGTGAGCATCTCCCGTTTCCATGGCAACCAGCTCCTGCCATCCTCTGCCCCATCATCCTCTCTACAAAAGTCTCTTAGATACTTGTAAGGACAAAGCAGATAGAAATTAGCTCCATTGCTACAAGCATAATCATAAGAACTGCAGGCATTAATTTTAAAAAAAATTGGAGAAATTTATGCAGTGACTTATGTGATTCAACTGAGAATTATAATTCATCTGTATCATCCTATACTCATTTAAGAAAGAACTTAGAAACTCTTGTTTAAGAAAGAAGGTTGTCCTTTGTAAAAACCTATAGGAATTTCTATGAGACTTAGGAAATGAGAACTGCATATTCCATCTGATTCATTCAGTATCTGAGAAGCATCTTAATAAAGTTAGGAAACAAGATAATGTAGTCCAAAAATACTAAAAGCCTTTCAGTCCAGGCCTCCCAAAGTACAGGCCAGCACAGGTGGAATAAAAAGAGGAATTAGTTGTAAAAATGATTAGTAAGTGATTTTATTCCAAAATGCTCAATATTTCTAGGTCTGCCCTTCAATATTCTAGGGAGAAGAAATCTTAAACCCTGATTTTTGTGTTTTGACTTCAGGGAACTCCTGTTTACAGAGCAGTGTCTGAGTCAGCCAATTATTTAACTATCACAACAGAGACATCACCGTGACTCAGTTAAGCTCTTTCTCTCCTTTGCGATGGAGAGTCTCCCTCTGGTTCTGGGGCTTTTCTCTCTCTGGCTGCTAAAGAAACAGCCTGGCCAAAACCACCGCACTGTGCCCTTCCAGCCAATTCCCTCGCAGGGGCAGAGGAAAACTCATCTACACACGCTCTGTCCAGAGGCGCGCTCCGGAGCGCCCTGGGGACAGGGCTGGGGACAGGGCTGGGGACAGGGGACAGGGGACAGGGCTGGGGACAGGGCTGGGGACAGGGGACAGGGCTGGGGACAGGGNNNAGTGGGTGGGGACAGGGCTGGGGACAGGGGACAGGGCTGGGGACAGGGCTGGGGACAGGGAACAGGGCTGGGGACAGGGCTGGGGACAGGGAACAGGGCTGGGGACAGGGGACAGGGCTGGGGAGAGGGCTGGGGACAGGGGACAGCAGCCGGGACAGCCTGGCACAGCCCCTGCGTCCCCCGGGCAGCTCCACTGCTCGCCTGCCAGCAGCGCCTGTCCCTGTCCCGCACAGGGCGCAGCACTAGGAATGGATCTGTGCCACACACAGGAGCAGAGATGCAGAACTGTCACGGGCTTCATGGGGCAGATGTGGAGAGCAGTAGGGAGGAGGCTCTCAGCTTCCCTCCTCTTCCAGCAGTTTCAAAGAGGTCTAACGAAACCTTGGACAACTCAGGAGGAGCTGGGATAAGGTGCAATAAGTACTGTCCCAGAGCTCACTAAAAAGAGAGTTTTCAGAGTACTGTGTTCACATGCAGTGCCACACGAGTATTACAGCCCTGTTTATCTGAGGATGCAGGTGAGGCAATGTGACCTCTGGAGCTCACTGGCTTGTAAGAGACATTAACCTGAAGTTACAAAAACATATGATGAAACAATGCCTTAAAATAAAAGATCTTTATGAGAACAAACTTTGTTTTTGTAACAGTCACCATATGACACCACTTGACACACTGGAAAGGAGGCCTGACCCAAGAGTACCGAATATTTATGAAACATCTATTCAGCATTCCGACTCAAATGAACAACCTTCCACTTGGTACCTCCTGTGCACTCACTTTTAGCACATTTGTTCCGATTGTTTCCTCACTGCCAGATTTTTTCCAGGCAGGCCCAAATCTTGCTATTTAGCACAGCGTATTTACTTCTCTCTTTGCTGTCACCAAAACCAAATCCTATATATTAGCAGTTTCCTCTCAACTCTTGTAACAAATGGCTCATCTCAGCCTGTGAGACCCTCAGGTGTGACTTGGTTTGCAACTACTTCACTGGGTTGCAGCTCATTTTTATCTAAATGCGCTTCTCTGAGGAAAGCAGGGCACTTCACACCGGACAGATTCATTGGAGTTTTTACTTCAAACACTTTTCAGGATAAACTCACAGCAAAGCGTTGAGTTATACAACTGGAAACACACTCACAGAAAGAGCCTACAAACACAAAGTACCTCTGGAGGTAATCCCTTCCCTAGGGCGTTGTCTTCATCTTTTGAGACAGCCCTTGGAAGAACCTGAAGAGGGTCCCATCCTTGCCCATGTCTGGTTTTGTGTCCCCCTTGCTCCAGTTACCCCTGGGGCTGGACACACTGAACAGCTCAGGAAAGCTTTCTCAAAGAAACTGTTAGATGCTGGCTCCAAACCATCCACAGGAACTAAAAGCAAATTCCTTGCACAACTTGGGACAAGGTCTGAAGAGCTTCTCTTACCATTTCCATGAGACCAAGAGCTGCTGCAGTCAAGAGAAACAGGGTAGAGCAAATAGATGTAAGAGTGAGGTCAGAGCCAGCCTTGAAATTGTTAAATAGCAAACCATGCTGGCTTCATTATTTCATTTAATGACATATGAACTGTGGAGGTGTGGGAGTAGAAAATTCATATCTGAAAAAGCCAAGACTCAAATGAAAACATTTTATCAGATAAAGATTCTTTTCCCTTCTTTAAAAAAGATTTAAAAGGAAAAGGGAAGTATTCAGAATAATTAGCCCAAATAACACCATTAATCCTGAGCAGAAAAAGACACTTGTTCTTCCTGGATGCCTGGAGTGGGATGAGAACATTTTATCCTATGCAGTGTAGTGATTTTCCTTGTTTACTTGTTGCACGTTGTATGCTCCTCTTCCAACGAGCAGCAGCCATTGCCAGTCCTTCAGCAGAGCCCAGCCTCAGTGTTCAGCTCATATTCATCACTGTTTCTGAGCCAAAATGCTGTAAATAATCTACCACTCAAGCTTACTATTATCTGGACTGCCAAAGCCAGCTGCTCTTGCTGCCTAGCGTCCCCTTTCAAAGCAAACACTGTTTCTCCCAGCCTTGGGTCTCCTCTCACCTTGGTGGAAGCAGGATAGCTCTTCTGAGGCCAGTGGAGCTGAAGAGATGTGAGCTTGGGGCATGTGAGAAGGCATTAATTGCTGTGGTGCTGTGTCTGGTGCCATCACTCCCTCAGCCCTTCAACCAAACACGTGCCCCAGTTGCACTGGGAGCTGTACATGTAATCCCTGCAGCACCCGGACTCAAAACAAGCCTGCTTTGTTTTCTCTTTGGTGAGGAACCACCTCGGCTGGTGCACCTCAGGAGCACCTGAAGTGCTGAGACAGAGCCTGGAGCCTCAGGGCTCGGATCAGCTGCGAAGGCCAGCGCAGATCAGCACTGGAATCACTGCACTCCCTGCTCACCTCCTGTCCCTGCTGCATTCACTGCATCCTTCAGATGATGCTCCTCCCGCTCACTGGTGCCTGTGCCAGCCCTCCTGGGCTTTGGAAACACAGCCTGAGAGTCCTGCCAGGGATCCCTTTCCAGCCCCAGACCTGTCCTTCACATGAGCACCAGGGGGGAAACAACCCAGGGCACAGGCTGGGAGTGTGCTCTGCAGCATCTTCAGCGCTGTTATTATCCACATGAACCACAGGGAAGAGAAGAGAAGGCTCAGCTACGCTGCGGTCCCCATGGAAACAGGTCCAAAGGGCTCTGGGCGACGATTAATCAGGATATGTGAATGCCTTTTCTCGTCCAAAGGTCCTAAGGAAATGTCGAAGCCCCGGGAGCAGACGGACAGGCAGGAGGACACACACCTGGGGCAGCGTAGCTGGGGCTGGCAAGGGATTTTATCTGCTTTACCCATAAAGAAATGGGAAGGGAAACCTGTTCGAATCTTCCGCATTTTCCGCCCTTTTTATCCCACAATATACTGCAATGAAATTGTCTAGAGACACGAAGCCACACTGTCCTTGGTCTCTGTGCTCGAAGGCCAGCAGCGGCATTTTCAGGGATGCTGTTTGGCATGACGAAGTGTTTGCAAGCAGGGGTGAATCATTTCCCTAAGGACACCCTCACAGCTTGTATTCAGGAGAAGAAAATGTTCTGCCTTTGGCCTTGAGAGTCTTTTAGCATCTCCAAAGTGCACCCCTCAGACACGTCAGTCACACACGGTGTGGTCCCCGCTCGGTGCTGATGCTCCCAGCTGCTCCTGATGGCCACTTTGTGCCGCGCCACAGGAGGTGCTCCAGGATGGGCACTCGCAGTGGTGGGGCACAGCACCAGCGGAGGCAGAACTGGAAGCTCTTTGCCATTTGCACCCACTAAAAGCTGGTGTCTTGGCAGAGCTGAGCTTCCCCAGCTGGCACTGTCTGTGCCTGGGAGCACTGATTCCCCGAGCAGGGCACTCCTTGTGTCCTCCATGCTGAGCCAGGGACCTGTGGGGTCCCTCTAACCTGCTCTTCTAAAAATGAAAAGAGATTTCCCTTCTCCATTGCCCCATTCTTTATCCCTTAACACAAAGGGTGCCCTGAGGAACGAAAAGATAAATTCCTTCTTCCCTCTGCCTCTTTCATGACAAGTTACATGAGCTTTGCTCATGAGATGCCACACACCATATCCGCAGCTGGCACAGAAATAGGCCACTAGAGCAGAGCAGTGCTCCGTGGCCACGAGCCCTGGGGCGATGGACAGGGCGGGTTCAGCGCTCAGCCCTGCCGTGGGCACAGCACAGTGGGGAGAGCTCAGCGGGGAGAGCACAGAGGGCACAGCACAGAGAGCAGAGCACAGTGGGCACAGCACAGTGGGAAATAAAATTCTGGCACAGCACAGGGGGCACAGGAGCGGCGCTGAGGCTGTGCTCTCCCAAGGCTCTGTGTGCTCTCCCAAGGCTCTGTTGTGCTCTCCCAAGGCTCTGTGTGCTCCCTACCATGGCAGCAGAGCAGGGCACTGAATCGCCTGGAAGCTCGCTGGGATCTCACTGTCAGCTCAGCGGTACAAGATGACAAAGTCACCGATCGCGCTCCCCTCCCAGGAGTTTCACAAGCTTTGAATGCCTCAAGCAAACAACACAAATAGAGCAGCAATTATGCACTGGAAGTTTCCTTTCCTGCCTCGCATTAGACAAAGCCTTTTTTTGTTCTGTCTGCCCTCCCAGCTGCACTGGAGAGAGCTGCATCCCTCCACCCCAGCCAAGCTGTGGCTCTGAGCGATGTGACCACGGTGACACAGGGCCCGTGAGCCAGCGCTGGGAGGCTGCACATAGAACGGGACTGGGACCTGAGCCAAAAAAACCTTCTCTCCAAGTCTTCCCAGATACAAGACTGTCTTCACTGAGTCATTGCATGTTCTGTGTGCAATGACTCTGAAACTAAGACCACGACGAATGAAAATCAGCACATTTTACAGAGTTACGCATTCCCTCACTCCCGTTCAGACAAGGCTGCTCAGAAGACACACACAGATCCTGCATCTATCCTCCAGGCAAACTCAAACAGGAATTGCACGCCCTATGACAAGCGACTCTGTTTTGCAGTTTCCAGGTAAAGTCTGAGTTAGAGGCATTTTTGAAAAGAAAAGAATAGAAAAGGCCCATCATCTTTTTCTGGGCCACACATGGAAACCTGAGTGGTTTTGTGAGCACAAGATCAGGGTTAGAACAGGTCTGAGTTTTCTATTTCTAGTCAAAAGCTTTACAAAATAACTCTGTGCCAGCAACTCCCATAACCTTCTTTGCATGCAAAGGGCAGTGACCTCCTGGCCAGCTAAAAAATGAAAATATGCAGGGTCCTTCTGACCTCTTTCCTTTCTTGCAGAAGAAGAAAGGCTGAGAGAGGAGATGGAACCCACGGCGACTGGGGGTATTCAGGATGCCCTGTTACCCTCCTTCCAAACGACTCCTGAATTCAGCCAGGCTTTCCACAGCAGCTTCAGCAAAGCGAAACACAGGAGCTAATCCTCAGAGGCAACACCTGAAATAACTGGAGGTCAGACAGCCAGACCCTGCTGGGTATGTTTGAGTCTTTCAGAAGATTATTAAGATTTTCATAGAAAGAAGGTTATGTTTGAGCTCCTGTCTTTGCCCAGAATTAAGGTGTCCTGGTCCCTCCTCGCCACCCTTTGCTCCGCCCTGCAGGGAGCCACAGTCAAGTCCATACACCAAGGAACAACAACATATTTAGATACTTACTTCCTATCTGGGCTAATAGATATGGGCTCTTAGGCATTTGCATAGAAAATGGGGCCATTAGAGCCTTTCAAAACTGGACTTAAAATTTGTTTTATCCTTACTGAACCGGAAAGCCTCTGGCATCATCATGAGGACAAATCACACAGGGGCTGGCTATTTTCCACATCACTGCCTTATCCCTTGGGCATTAACCATTTTGAAAATTCATGGGAAAACACACACATGAGACTGCTTTGGGCAAAAATCTCTGGCCTTAAAGAAAATACAATGGTGAATGATGATTTCAACATGAAATTAATGACCTGAAAATATTTTCTACTTTTCTTGCCATAATGATGAATTTATAGAACTAATAAAGACAGTGGATAAATGGTTAATGCTCCCTTGCAGATAGTCACAGTTTATTACTATTACTATATTATTATCATAATGATTCAGAGACTGCAGGGAGAACCTGACTAGCAGTGCAAAATGTCTTGGAGGTGAATCTCACTTTGAGTTGCTCCAGAACTGTCCCTTCTTTAGAGTTCTCTAACAGTAACCATTGCACAAGAGCCTGTCCAAAAATTTACCCCAATCATTTGCCTGTGTTTCCTCAAGGAAACAAAACCAGGAATTTCTGCAGACAGCTTCCTTTCTGAGTAGGCACAGGCCCCCAGGCTCTTACCAGGGCACACTGGCAAAGTCTGGTGGTGCTTTTCAATCCCATACAACTGCAAGGAAGAGCCTTTTCCAACCTATCAGGATTTTAAATGGGAAGCAGAACTAAAATGTTTCATAGCAGCAAAGTATCCTGAACTTGACTTCTAGCTGAGCAGCCTCCCTGAGCACAGCTCAATTGTCCTTCCCAAAATACAGCGTGTACTGAGCACTCGCTGCTGTGTCTGAACAGCTTTACTGCTCTACTTTTCTCTTCAAAAACATGCCTATTCTGTGGCTGTTTTTCTTTAAATAGTCTGGTCCGGCCTGGCAGGAATGAAAGGCAGGCACAGGGGAACAGGCCAGTTCCTGCTCATCTTTTTGTCGCGCATAATTATGGATGTGGTCCCATCTCCCTTTGAGCGAGTAGGAATCTTTCAGGTTAGGCAAAACCAGGGCCGGGATCTGAGTTTCACACCTGAGGGAACTGATGCACAGAGCAACTTCTTTTTGAGTCAAGTCTTGATGTTGAGTCTCAGATCAAAGCCCTGGCTGACAGCATCTCCTTCCCTGATTTGTCTTGTTTCTCCACCAGCTCTGCTTACTCAACTTTGAGAAAGGGAAAGACTAATTCAGCCAAGAGAGAAGCACTGGGAAGCCTCTGTACAATCCCAATCAGGGCAGACAGGAGCAGCTTCCATCGCTGCCGGCAGCCAGAAGGGCACGAGGGAGCTGAGGCTGCCCCGGCCGAGAGCAGCGGGGCCAGGAGAGCTGCGAGCTGCCAGCGACGGAGGGACAGGATCCGACCTCACACCAGCACGGGGAGCACTTCCAAGGAAAGCTCCTGGACACTGCAGCCTTAGATGCTCCATTCCCCCCCAGTAAAGCAAATGTGTGTGCTGCTCTCTGTGCTGGGACGTGCTGCCGTGTCCCCAGCAGCTGCCACCGCGCAGAGGGACCTGCCCTGCCCAGCCTAGCCAGGGACGCTGCATGGGTGGGCTCTACTATCCCCAGGACACCGCTCGTTACACACAGCAAGAAATGAAATTCAAAGCAAAATAAAACAAAGCTAATTTTTGTTACTCCAGAGATTTTGATTCGGTGGGACTGCCTCCTACCACTGACCTCAAAATGCTACATTAAAATCAAATGATACTACAAGAGCATGTTACAGAGTAAAAGCATGAGATTAAAAGGCACTGTAATTTTGGCAGCCTTGTCTGTAACACCAGTGCTCCTCAGACTCTGGATGAGTATGGTGCATGTTTTACAGACATGCTTTTATTGACTGTAATTTATAGCCTGAAGCACTATTGTCTCTGTATGAAAAGAACAATTCTGTTTTCCAGTCAGCAAACAGCTCTCCAGAAGGCACCCAAGTCCTCCAAAGAGAGGCAAAGGCCACAAAATGTTTAAGGCAGAATAAAGAATTTACTGCTGGATCAACAGAAACTATATATAACCTCTTCGGCCAGTGACCTTTCCTGAACAACACGAACAAGAGTCCAGCCTGACAATAGATACAGCAATCTGACAATCTGCTGCTGTGTCTGAGGGGCTAAAAATTCACTTTTCCTGTGAAAAGGGACATGCTCTCCGCAAAGCACCAGCTCTGAGCTGCTGTGCAGCCCTGTGCGCACTCACATTCTCTGCCCTTGCCCAGCTGAAAAAGCCCCGGGCGCAGCAGCACTGCTGCTCCCCTCCTCTTCCTCCCCCTTCCCCAGGACATCCTTCGGCCCCACAGAGAGCTCAGTCTGCACCCTATTTCCCACAAGTCCTGGGGACAAGGTGGAGGCCAATCTCTCGTGCATGTCACGGCCGTGGGGTGACAAGAACAGCCCTAAGGGGATCTCACCGTGGCTCTAAGAGATAACATTGATCAGCAGCACCGAAAGAAAACAGAATTTTGAAGAACCAAACCCAGCCTTTTTTGGTCCCCAATAAAAATGGATTTGTTGCACATCAGTTATCTAGCCATCATAATAATTATTATAATAAGCCATCCGAACTCTAATAAAGAAGTGAAAAATTTCATTTCAAACATGCCTGTTTCCCAAACCTGTACCTAATTTATGCACATTTAATTACTGCAGTTGCAGAATAAAACAGCCTTTGCCTGTATGTTCCCAGTAATTGCACATGGTCGTTAGCATAGTCTATGCATTAAAGAACATGTTCATATTTAGTGGTAAAAATAGTATCAGCTCTGTAGATGGTATAAATGAATGGCTATAAAGCTCTCACAGTTTACTTCCAGTAAGGTTTGCTCTGTAATTTTTAACCAATCAACATATTTTCAGCTGACAAATATGAGCCGAAATGGATCACGTTGCCTTGTGAGGCTGAAAATAGATTTTGCAAGTATGTCTCAGGGTGCGGAGGTGGTTCATGCAAGTGAAGGAAAAGAGGAGGAGAGAAAAGATGGACACATTTTGGTTCCTGGGGCTGGATTTGAGTCTCTCATCTGTCTGTGCTCATTAATCAGTCCAGAAAGGAAACACTGATCCTATTCACAGAGTGCATGACTCGCACTCGGAGCTGAGAGCGCCACTGGGAGTGACAGAGCTTCACATTCCTCCGAAAGGATTCAGCAGAAGCACCACCGCGTGTGTCCTACGGTGTCACACCATCAGGTGAAAGAGCAGGCACCAGTGCTCACATTCCTATTTCTAATGGAGCCTATGGGATTTTCCAAGTTGTATTGACTTTTATTTTTTAAATAAAATTCTAGAGACTTGTCGGGTGAAATAGAAAAAAAATTGGCAGAAGTGCTTTTTTGTTTCCATTCATATTCTGATATATGAAAAAGGCAGAGAAGGGCATTGCTTTGGTTCCCACCCCACCCCAAAACCCACACAAAACTTCATCAGACTTTCTGCCGTCTGGGTCAGCACAGTCCTCCCCCAGTCTGGTTTGGGGCATGGGGCGTGGGGCACTGGAGGCTGAGGTGTCTGTGCACAGAGGGTGAGGATGGAGAGCCCAAACGCAGCCCAGCACTCAACTGAACCACACCTGCTCAGAAAATCTGAGGCACCAATAGCTCAAACCCACTCCTCTCAAAACTTAAGGTCCAAGGTAGCCCTAATATTCACATAACCCACAGAGAAATTGGAAGTTTGATTGGGTTTTACTTGGAAGACAATTTTATGATGTAAAACAAATCTCTACTACTGCTTAGTATTTTTGTCACACACCAACTTTTTGTTTCTTCTAAAGAAAAAGAGACACTTCATTGACTTGCTCAGTCACTTCTGGAAGAACAATATTTGAGAGCTCTGAAAAATGTTCAAGAGCAACTTATGTGAAGAGCTGTAATAGCTGGAGTGGAACCATTACTTGTCCAAAACTAAAATTTGCTACAACTCTATGATTTTATGTCTGGCAAAATATAGTAAAATCATCACATAATAAATTACTTACAACTGACCTATTTTTATTTAGAGCAAGCAGACAAAAAATATCTGCAAATGGGCTGAAGGAGGAGGAGGGGCTCAGGGAGTGTCTATGGGAGCCGCAGGGAGCGAAGCTCACTGAAGAGGAGGTACAAGGAAAAGTCAGTCTGCGTCTCAGGGATGGAGACAGCCTTCAGCCTCAGGAGGAAGAGGATGGGTACCCGAGGATCCAATTGCACAAGCATGTGCATGAAAAGTACCTGACCGAGTAAAATTTGTGTACCTGTCTTCCCCTCAGCTTTGATTTGGTAACACTGCAGTGGATGGCTTCCAGCTTCTGGTCCATGGAGCCAGAAGGGAAAAGGCACTGAAAACACAAAGAACTCCCAAAAGGACCTGGCCCCTTGGTGAGAAACAGGATGAAGAAGGCAGGAAGCTGTGGGTGAAGCACCACAGCCCAAAGCCTTGTGTCAGTCCCCAGGCTGAGCGGGGAAGAGCTGGAGAGCACTGCAGGAGTTTCTCCTGTGCCAGAACTGGAGTACTTCGAGGTCTCGTGTAAGAAAGCACGACCAAGAGAGCAGACAGCTTGCACTGAAGCCCTCAGTCCATTTGCACACAGCTACTGCAGAGCTGTGTGTTTATTTTCCTGTAGTTTGATAGATTACTTTTTAGTTTTGAAGTACCCACCTAATTTGCTGCTGAAATTATGCAGAGGCAAGTGAGCTGAAATAGGCTCTGGAGTTGTCTGTTGGCGACATCCATGCATGTTTCAAAGTTTTATGATCTTAAACAACACACACTGTTCTGTGCCTAAAGGACACTGACACAGTGAATCACATTCTCAAAGAAAGCAGCAATTTTCTGCCTTTCTCCTGTTGCTCAAACTAATGTAGACACTAAATGAACTTCTGTCAAGTATCTTAAAATATCTGTTACATACCAGCACCCATCACCGCCTTTTAGCTTAGCTTTCCTCAAAAATCAAAGCCGTAGTCTTAATTCCATTAAAGCTGAGGCAAAATACCGAGTTCAAAGACTGGTGTTACATCCTTTGTACTTAGTCTGCATGTGTGATAGGAACAGATACAATAAGAGAGGAGCAGAAGAAATATATTCTGATGGGAAATGTCCTTTTTCACATACTGAAATTCTCCCAGTTAAATTTTATCCAGACGCTGTCCATTGAAAAAAAAACAACCATCTGTTTTATGGTTGCAGCTGGTTCCTCCCATGCCCTCAATTCTATTTATGAATGCTTTTTAGAAAACCCATTTCCCATTAAAGCAGGGTAGCACTGAATTTTTTTCTGAGTGACAATGGAAATGCATAGAGGGGGAAGGAGAGCGAGTAGGGAAAGCATTTCCATTTCCACGCTGCCCCGTGCCCCATGCACCGGAGCTGCTGAGAGGGCTCACAGCGCGGCAGAGCGAGCAATAAACTTGCACAACAAACGCAGGGACACGAGGTGAGCTGTTGTATGTGACATGAGATGACACACGGTGTCACAGAAGGGCTGTATCAAACAGACAGGGAAAGGAAATAACAAGAGACACTTCACAGCTGTCCAGACTGAGGTTTGCAGGCACAGTCATTTCAGCATTGCAGGGGCAGAAACTTCTCCTTAGGTCTTGTACAGAGCACAGATCCTTCTATTAATGGCAAAACCGCACCAGAATTAGACATATTCTTCTCTGGAGCTTCTTTCAGCTCCTGTGTATTTATAGCCTCTTTCAATCCAGATAACGTGGCTGACAAAGCAGGACTGATTTGATTAGCATGTAAATAAAGCCTCATTGCTGCTCTTAGCTTGTCTGTCACAGCTATGTTTTGATGGGATTTCTGTCTGCCTTTTCTATTTACATCTGCTTCTTAGAATCTTAGAACCATTTAGAGCGGAAAAGACCTCTAAGATCATCAAGTCCAATTATTAATGCAGCACTGTCAAGGCCACCACTAGCTCATGTCCCCAAGTGCCACATCTACACAGTTGTCAAACCCTCCAGGGATGGGGACTCCCCCCTGCTCTGGGCAGCCTTGTTTGGGAGCTCCTGAGCCTGTGCTTTGGGAAGGGATCCCAGGGGTCTCTGGGAGCAAAGGTTCTGTCCTGAGCATTCGGCACGAGCTCCTGACCCAGCTGCAGAAAGAGGATCCCAGCAAGGCCATCCTGCAGCTCTCTCCTCATGAGGGAGCAGTGAATATTGGTATACAAATATCTCATTTTTCAAGCAGAACAGCTCTGGACAGCTTATAGGGGAAAGAAAGAATTCAAGCACATTCCACTGAACGCTGGGAACAGAGCAAAAGGAGCCTCAGGCGGAGAGCTCCAGACCGTGCGGTTCAAGTAATGGTAAAGACATGCTACCCAGAATTAAACAAACAAATCCCCTTTCCAAATAAATTCTACTGCACCCCTGTCACTTCCAGAGCTGCGGCTGTTTTGAGTCACTATACAGAGGAAGGATAAATCTGCAGAATTTTCTAACAGTAAGAGCTCCAGGACTGAATCCTGACAATGAAAGACGGTTCACAATAACCTGTTAACAGGAGACCGAATCCCAATAAATGAAAGTGGCAGAAATCCACAATACAAAGCACCAGACTGTGAGCTAAAACTGATCATCAGATAAACTGCTATTACCAACAAAGGACTTAGAAATAAACACAGAAATTGTCTTGCAAAACTATCAGAAGAGCTGCCAAGGAAATGATGGGGTCTGTCTAGGTGGGCACGTATGTGCACACTCACATGTGTGTGACAGCCTGCGTGCAGAGAGGCCACACGTGCCAGAGCGTGGGTGTGCCTCTGTGTTCATGGAGCAGAGCTTCTTGGCTTTCCTCAGTTTCCATATCCCCAGGGGTCTGCAGGGATGGTCATACACACCTCTGAGGGGCTGCAGGCCAGCCCTAGGCTCCAGGGAAGGTGTCACACCGTGTCCCCAGGAGCAGGGACAGCACTGTCCTGCTTTTCCCAGAGAGCATGAAGGAAACTCAAGGGCAGCTGTGTTCTCTTTCTCTGCTCAGAGCAGACCAGATTTCTGTCATGCCCTGAGACTGTTCATAGGATGTTCCCTTTGCTTTTCGAGATGAAAATCTCTCTGCTCCACATCTAAAAAGCCCAGGGAACCCGGCTGGTTTGAGGCTGGACCTGCTGCTCGGATCTGGAGCGCAGAAGCTCAGCCCCAGCGGAGTGGCCCTGCTGGGCTCCCTTCAGATTTGGAAGGTTTGGATTTATTGATATTCAGATTTTGGTCTTGTAATAGTCCTGGAGCACCGCAAGTACATTCTGTCGTTCGTGCCAGCCAAGAGTAATTACAGCTGTGCCCATTACCTAAGCTGTGCTCTGTCTCCCAGGCCCACATGCCACGCTCCAAGGGTTGGCTCCCTGCAATCAGATGTGCAGCCATTAGAGCAAGGGGGCAGATGAGGAAAAACAGAGCTTCTGATTCGAGCTGAAAGGAAGAAACTACATTTCTGAAGTTTACGCAGAGCAGCATTGCAGAAAGGTTTTGTTAAAGCAATGCCGCATCAGTTTGTTTCCCAGCGCTGGAGCAGCCAAGGGAATAAACATGCGGAACCTTCACACTGCTTGCTCTGGAAACAGTGGAAAGGGTTCATCTGATGTGAAGGAGAAAGAGAAGCTCAAAACCCAAGTTTATCTGGTGTCTCTCTAAAACAAATCCAACAAAGCTGTGCTTTCAGGTGGAATATTATTCTTTTTTTAAAAACCACTCCTTTACCATCCCTGAGGAAGCCCAGGGGAGGACCCAGCGCCTGGGGCACTCCTGCCCTTCCATGCATGGCCAGGCTCCTCAGGTGGCCTCAGCAAAGCCATGGCTGGAGCCTGCTCCCCCGTGCTGGGATGGGACAATGGCATTCTGCAGGTGCGCTGCTCCCGTCACACCCTGCAGGCACCAAGCAGCTGATGCAGGGAGCAGGGAGCGAGGCACAGCCCAGCTCTGCCATTGACCCTGCACGGGGTTAATACCCCCACATCGTGTTATGGGGGGAGTTACTATTACTATTACTATTATTATTATTATTATTATTATTATTATTATTATCACTAGCCCAGCAAAGAAACCACCTCAGCAGCACTCACTCACTTTCGTGCCCACTCTGGGTTGTATGAATTAATGGGATGTTAATTTGCGACCAGAGGCAGAGCATTCCCTGCAGGACTGCTCCCTGTGCAGGTGCAGGATCCAGGAGCTGTGCCTTGCTCCCGCTGTGGGGTCAGTGCTCCAGCCACGGCAGGACTCAGCACGGAGGCTCTGCAGCACAAGCCCTTAGAAACTGTGCATGTTGACAAATTTCATTATGAGATAAATCACAATATATCCGATTAATCTCCCTGTTTGTGGCAGCAGGGTTAGACTGCAGGCTGACAGCCTGCATGCTTGGATTATATTATCCAAAGGAAGCACCAGCCAAAGACTGCCTAATGTCATTTTCCCTCATTAGAAGGTTATTAGTGATTGCACTTGCGGTGCTGCGGTGCATCCCGACGCTCGGCAGTATTTCAGGGGATGGCATTTTCCACTCTCATTGAGAGGAAAAGGGAAGCAATAAAGTCCACCACAGTGAATGTCTGGGCAGGGAAATGCTCATGCCTGCCTGGTTCGCGCCGTCCCTGAATCCAGGTTCCGTGGCCATCAGGAGGCAGGGCCTTGCCAACAGGAGCGTCCCTGGCTCGGGATGGGGTGAGGGACAGAACCCTCCACACCCCTGCAGCAGGAACAGCCCCGAGAGCGCACGCTGGGCACTGCAGGAGTGAGCAAGAGAGCCCACAGCCCCCGGCTCACACAGGCCTGGGTCCAGCTGTGTCCAGCTGTGTCCACTGGGCACTGCAGGTGTGAGCACAGCGAGCCCACAGCCCACGGCTCACACAGGCCTGGCTCCGGCCGTGTCTGGCTGTGTCCGCCTGTGTCTGGCCATGTCCAGCTGTGTCCAGCTGTGTCTGCCTGTGTCCGGCCGTGTCCGGCTGTGTCCAGATGTGTCCGCCTGTGTCCAGCCATGTCCAGCTGTGTTCGGCTGTGCCCAGCTGTGTCCGGCCGTGTCCAGCCATGTCCAGCCATCTCCAGCTGTGTCCGGCTGTGTCCAGCTCTGTCCGGCTGTGCCCAGCCGTGTCCCACCCTGCTCCAGCCCCGGCACAGCAGCAGGAGCGCGGCTGAGCCAGGCCTGACAGAGCTGTGGGGGCAGGAGCCACAATTGCCAGCAGCAGGAAATCCAGGTTATTATAGGTTTAGATAATAAAATCCTTCTGCCTTGGAGAGAAAAAAACCTCCAAATCTTGAAATTTCCTATGGAATGAAGTTCAAGGAAAAGTTGACTCACTGAAACGCTGTGCTTTAACCAGATTGGTATGCATGATATGAATATTAACTATAATAAGGAAATTACAGTTAAATACAATATCCGTATTTAACACAAAATTAAACAAAACAAGACCATCAGTTCATTTGGGCTATTCCAGAGGGGAATTCAGACTAAATTAACACAGCCCACAAAGCATCTTAATTTGAAGATCTGACTGAAATGTTGCGGTTCTGCTGGCAGATTTCTGAACAAAACCAAAGTTTTCAGCTAAGTTACGTGGCTTCAACAGTAAAACCCTTTTTCCTGGGGCACAGCCCTACCCTAACAAAATCCTGGACAAGGTTTGAGCATCTCCAAAGCCCAAGACTGTTCCCAGTTGGTGGGACCACAGTCCCTGCTCCCATTTTTCTCTCCCACAGCCTCCTGCTTACTTGAGAACATAGAGCAAAACACCACATTTAAGCAGACATTATCCAATTTCTCTCCAGAATAATTTCTGCTCTCTTCTCAAGGGATGGGCACCTCTAATCGCTTTGGTGTTTTGAGTCCCTCCTTCTAAAAGCCAACTCCTCCCTCAGCAGCCATCTGCCAGGGCTGCTGCAATCAGACATCACAGGACACGAACCAGGACAGCCATCCTTGGGGCAGGCACGCCTCTGCCTCGCTTATAACATATTAGCTATTTTTATCCATTACAGAGAGCTAAAAAAACCTGATTTTTTTTTATAAGAAGTACTTCAGAGGAAAAGCGACTGCACTGAAAGCCTCTGTAATTTCGGAGCAGCTCGTCCCCCCCACACACTCAGTACCCCCACCCTGCCTGCCCCCTCCCAGTTTTAGCAGGGACACGATGGGAAGGGCTGGGGGGTTCTGGCTGCTTGTCCCCTCCGGGGTTGCTGCAGCCACCGCACCACCAGTGCGCCCCAGGGCTGCTTGCCATTTTTGGCAGTCAGGCCCAGAAATATGCAGGAGACATAAATAATCCCTTTTTCGCATTTGGTCAAGAGGACGGAGAAGCGGCGGGGCTGGGCAGGCAGGGCACCACGGGGCACCAAACACAGCAGGGCCGAGCCCTCAGCTGCCCACCCCTTCTGGGATGCAGGAGAGAAACGCAGAGATGTGACAGCAGCCCTGAGCCAGAAGGCGTTTTTAACAGGAATTACTGCAGGAGGGCTGGGGCAGATCAGCAGAGGCTGATCCAAGGGGCACCAAACTGCAGAGGGTCCCTGCTCCGAGGTGCTCCCAGCCCAGGATTTGGGGTAGTGGTGCTCTTTGGGTTGCCCTGTGAGGCAGGACCTCGCTGTAGCTCAGGCAGGGGAGGTTTTTGGTGGAGCTGCCCATCTTTCCCATCTCTCACACTCTGCCCAGGCTGCCACATCTCACCACAGGCTCTGTGCTGTGAGGGATTCCTCTTGCTTCCACCCAACCCGTGTCAGGTACCTGGAGGCTGCCATCCACCTCGGCCTGGCTGCTGCCTGCAGGAGGCTGCAGAGCACAGGCAGAGAGAGACTCACTTGTTAGGGAATAAACCATTCCTCTCTCATGTTACAGCACGGCTGAGTCCCACCATGGTGTTCAAAAGTGCTGTCAGACCCTGAGTCTCTGCAAGGTGCATTCTCTCTGTCTAAGGCTGCTGACACCGCCCCAGAACAGCTCCCAAACCTGTGAGCTCAGTCCTTCCGGGCCTCCTCCTTACCCTCCCCATGCCAATCAGAAAATGCCAATGCAGGAAGAAGACCCCATCTCCCTGAGCTCTCATCCAGAGCATTCTGACTCAGCAGCACAGCACCAGCACAGGGTGGTAACGAGGTGCTGGTGCTGCATTTCATAACTCAGAACGGTGTTCAGGCGACAGCTTATTGCCCAACACCTGACTCTGCCTTCCTTCAGCACGACTGAGGCTGCCTTGGCTGTGCCCACGACCGACAGGCCCTCGTGCAACAGCGGGAACCCCAAACCAATCAAGCTCAGAACAGTTCCTGTCCTCTGTCTGGTGTCAGAATCCATGGTGACACCTCTGCTCCTGCCAACTAGACCAGCTTGGTGTGAGAGCAGCTGCTCACACAGACAGAAGGCAACACTGACTGACACAGGTCTGATTCTTTACTCAGGACCTGTCACATCCAGGCTGCACAGAGGAATCACAAGAATGGGAAAAAAGGCAGGAGCTGTGCTGCCAGAACAGAGTGCCTGCTGTCATCAGTGGACACAGCCCCGCTCGGCACACCAGGGCACCAGAGGGAGGAAGGAGCTGGCGTGAATAAGAAAATGGACCAGTGCTGGTCCTTGGTAGTTAAGGACCACGCTTAAATTTGGTCAGGTCTTCCCTCTCTGCTCACTGTTCACTCCCTTCTCCAGACCCTTGCAAATGCAGTCACCTCAGCAGCTCTGCAGTTCCTCCCCACCCCAACTCAGATCCCCCAGCACTGCTCCTGCCCAGACTCTGACCAGCTGTCCATGCAAACAAACACCTCCTGTGGCGGAAGAAAAGGATGGAAAACCCATTGCAATTTCCTTCCAAATGAAACAGATCTCTGTGACAAGCAAGGTATCCTCATGCCCCACATCTGCTTCCCTTTGCCTGCAAAGCAAAAGGAAGCTCAGGGCAATCCAGTAATAGTGAGGGAAACTGCAGGCAGGGCAGAGCTGCTGATCCACGGCAGGGATGAGGAGACACGAGGCACTCTGCCTCCCCAGCTGGGAGGACAGAACACCTGGAAGCTTCGGCTCCCCTCCCCACCGCTGGGGTCCCTCAGCCCAGAAAGTGTGAGCACCATTACAGCGCTGCAGTGGCACCAGACCTGGGCTCACAGTGACAAAATCTCAACCTGAACACCTGAGCAGGGCCTCTGAAACTGGCCTGTGACCAAGCCTCATGTGCAGAAATAACCTGCCCCCTCGAAACACCCTGTGACTTCATTCGCTGCCAAAGAGCCTGGCCAGCAGTCCTCAGCGCTGAGACAGCTGCTCCACGCCAGTATTTACTTCAGCTCTCCAAATGCAAGAAGAAAAAAACCAACCCCGAAATATTTTCCTGGTGCCCTGAAAACAAAACACTCCAGAGTTTTGGCACCAGGGGCTGATCCTTAGTAGGTGGAGATTTGCATTGACTCCATGTGAGCACTGCTCTTTGACATCAGCACAAGAACTCGCCTGCGTCTGCAAATGCCCTGCTTATGCAATGCCGCTAAGTACAGTCCCTGCTGCCACGGCAGCAGCTCATGAATCCTGCCGGCTCCGGCCCCACGCACCCCGGGCCTGAGGAGCACCAGGGGCTGCGCTGCTCCAGGGGAACAAGGATGTGCTGGGAAACCGCGCTCGCTTTGCTTGGTGCCGCAGCACCGGGGTGCTGACAGGTGGGAATCCTGAAAGGTTGCTCCGGGGATAAAAACGTGTCCTTTTCTCTACGAGAGGACTTGGGAGGGCTTTCCACATCCCACCCTGCGGCCCCAGAGCTGTTCCTCTGTCTGCCGAGGCACTGAGCTCCCCGAACCTGCTGCAAAGAGGGAAAGATCTCATGCTTATTCACTCTGGGTGAAAAAATATTTGCTGAAGGGCCCAGTTTAATGGCTAATGAGGGGATAAAAGGGCTGCAGCAGCCCCAGCAGATCAGTGTCACGCTCAGAGCTCTTCTTCCCCTCGCCCGTGGCACGGACGAGTGGCTCTGTGTGACGCCAGCGCTGCACAGCCATCGGGCACGGCTCGGAGCCGCCTGGGAGGGACACTCACAGCCCCTGCACCCCCACACGGCCGGGGCTCCCCATCTGGGGCTCCAGCCCTGCGTCTCCGAAGGGAGATGTGACGCCTGCATCCCCAGCCCTTCCAGGCTTCTCCAAAGGCTGAACCTGACAGATCACCCCCGACAAAATAAGGTCCACTAATGGCCCTGCAGGCTTGGCCGGCTCCAAGTGATTGGGGTGTCTGGGTTTTCCTTCTCGTGCTTTTGAAGCGTCCCCAGTTGCAGCTTGCAGCTCCAGCAGCGGGAAGGAGCTGCCATGGAAACCTCCGAATGGCCTTTTCTGACAGCAGCTGCCTAACTCACGGCTCAGGAGCATTCCCTCTCCGAGACACACGGCTAGGAAATTACCCCCGCTATCGTTTGTGAGATCGTCTGTGGGCCTGCAACGTTAAGATAAACGGTTTGGAAACCTGTTTGGAGCAAATTCACTGCAAATGAGGTTGGGCACAAAAGGATCATAAGCCAGAACTTCAAAGAAATCCAGATATACACTATATTTCAGTCTTGTCCTGCGCTAATGGGTTTCCTTCAGTAACATTTGCTGCCACCACTTCCTGGTGCTATGAGACTCCCAAGGACAAAAAGAACTATTTGCATTTCTTGCAGGTAGACCACGATTCAAATCTTCTCCCACCCACGTCTCTCTTTGACCAGGCCATGGCAGAGCACTGTCAGTGAGCCTCGAGTCGCTCAGCTGAGTGAGGCCGAGGGGCAAACAGAGGCAGGAGAGTGTGCTCAGAAAGCGCTGAGCTGCACCATGGCAGCGAGAGGCAGCAGCCCTGGGAGCATAGAGCTGCCCTGGGGCTGCTGACAGTGCGGGCTTGAAGGAGTTTGATGAGCATCCCGAAACACAAGTGCAACACAAACCCCACACGCTGCCCAGACACGCCGAAAATTCAGCTGTTATTGATGCAGCTTGGAATCTACCGGCCCAGAGATGTTACTGAAAAATCGGCAGATATTAAGCTACCTAAGGTCCTACCCAGAACCACCGTCAGTGACATCTCTTGGCACCCAGAAGCCTCCAGGGTCTGGCCCAGGGTCAGGGGCTCAGGCTGGCAGGAGGCTGCTGACAGCAGGGATGCCCTCCTGGCTCCTCAGCTCCTGCTCCGGGCACACAGCAGCTCCCTCAGGATGTGGGAAAAGGATTCCGAAAGGCAAACACCCAACCTTTCCCTTGAGCCCTGGAAGAGCCTCCTGACAAGAGCTGCTGCCGTGAGAGCCAAGCTTTCACACCGACCACCCCAACTCTGACACTGAATTTCCCTGCACATTTGTTGTTTTAATAAGTTTTGTGGGGGCCTGAAGCAAGAGCAGCTGATAAGATCTGTGTGAGTTTACTGAAGCAGCTATCAAGGGAAATTCTGACAGACTGATAAGCAACCAAATGTAATTCTTGCGACAAGAGTTATCAGACAGTTTAAAGATTAATGAACAGTAGCAGCCCCTGTGAACAAGGCCTCCAGAGCTGTCAGACTCTTCCAGAAGACAGCGTGCCACATCCAAGACATGCCCAGACAGCAAAAACAGGGACAGAGGTGGAGTGGAAGTATCGCCTACAAGAGTACTGTACAAGACATGCATCACAAGAGTTGGCTTTGGGTTTCTTCTCCTTAGTATTCAGGTCATTTCACTTGCCTTGATGAGAGGAGGGAGGAAATCACAAGCCAGCTAGAAATTATTTTGACCAAACAACACATTAGTGTTGCCAGAGCACATTGCAGGCAAAGCTGAGAGGGCTGAAAGGGAGAGGAGGCAGCCACGATTCATTTGTTTGAGCACAGGTTATCATTCTGTATTTTAGCATTTAACTGTGTGGCCACTGGCACCCTCAGCCTTCTCCATTTGCCTTCACCCATCAAGCCCAGAGGGCTCCAGTGTGGTGTCCAAACACCACGGCACTCCTGACTTTCCAAAGGAAGGGTCCTGCAGCAGCAATGCATTAGCTCAGGGTACGCCCCTGCCATCCATGCCTTTCTTCACTTGTTGTGCCTGGATAATCTGTCTTTAATCACTTTAAATTATCCAGCATTCAAGGGAGATGCCATTTATAGGCTTTAATTGCCAAGCTCCTACCAGTTCTTGTTGCTGCAAAGCTCTTGTGCTGTCAGTCAGAGATGGTCCCTCGTTGCAAGATAACAACACTAAATTCTAAATTTCACTACACAGAAAGAGAAACCTTGCACAGGATTGCCATCTAATTACCAGCAAAAATCTAGAAGTTGCTAATATCTTTATCAAAATACAGTATCTGCTGGATATACAGAATAACCAAGGCTTAGGGCTCAGGTTTGCTCCAGTGCTCCTGGGCACTTCCTGTCCTGGAAACCGCTCAGCTACAAGGAAATGTTCCCATCCTGCACAAGAGGAAAGCACTGAGCAGCATCTGCAGCCAGCAATCAGCCCAAAAGCTCCCCATGCTCTCTCGGAGCAGAGCAGAGCGGAGCAGAGCAGGGTCACACATGTCCCAGCCTCCTCTCCCATGCAGGACTGCAGCACAGCAGAGGAGCAGAGCAGAGGGAGCAGTGCCCTCCTTCCCAGGGCAGGAGGCTGGCTCAGGCCCGAGGTCCCCTCGGCCACCAAGGGATGTCCCTGCTCCACTGCAGATGCCACCTGCTCTGGGGTCACTTTGGTCCCTTGGCTCCCACGTCAGCCCAGCAAACGTGCTCCATGCTGATCGAACGCCAAGCCCCTGTGGGTACCTGGAAATGCCAGGAATTCGGGTGGGCTTGCTTTTCTCGCTCTTTCTGACCTCCCAGCCGTGGTCCCAGGGGATGTCTCTGGTCCTGCAGCCCCAGCAGAGCCAGGGCAGCGCTGCTCGTGCCTGGGAACAGTCTCAGTGCTCCGTGCTCTCAAGCGGAGCAAGGAATGCCCCTCAGGATTGTCTTTCCCTCAAAGACTGCTTGCCTGGAGATAGTCTGACCTCTCCTCGAGGCCTCTGTGTGCGAGCAGTAAAGAAAATTGCAACAAATTCCCGGCCTGGAGTAAGAACTCTCCTGGGCTCATTTCAGCCAGGGTCTAATTGCTCTTTGCCTGTTTTCCTTTTCTTTTGTAGGAGCTTTTTCAGCTCCCCTCGGTTAGCAAGCTCTGCTCTGGTAAAGGTCCTGTGACTCTCCAGTCCAGAGCACAACTGCACCCATGTTCAGCTCCCCTTCCCAGCACAAACTCAGCTCAGCCTGCAAGACTTCTTACAGCCTCGCTGGGAATCTTCCAGATGCTCCTTTAACTTCTCTATTTTTTTTTGAAGCCTATAGCTCTTTATTAGAATTTGCTCTAATCTTATTTTAATTCCTGTTGCAAAGTCTCTTGCTGCCTTAGATCTACTTTAATTCCTTTTGCAAGATCTCCACCTCTTGTTTTATGTCTCCATTTAAAGTCTTTTGGCCTAAGGTCCTGCGCTCTGTGCAGGGCTCGGGTATTTGCTCCATCAGATTCAGCAGCAGTTCCAGCTCACAGCCTGCTCCTTTGAAAGCAGCTCCTGCTTCTGATAGCCAGACTTATCCCTGTTTGATCTGGATCAAAGTTTGGAGCCCCACTAGATGACCCAATTAATAGGAAAAACTGACAAAACACTTAGGCATTTCTCTGATGAAATCCTACTTATTTATGCAGATTGAACAGCCCTGGTTCCCTGAAAAGAAACAGGAGAGAAGTTTCCTTTCTCACAGCTCCAGGCATGCATCAAACGAGACAGTCTCCCTCACTGCTCCTTTTAAACTTTTCTGGGATAACCCCCTAGGATGCCCCTCCCTGATTTATTCCTCTCCCCGTCTCTGTTTCTCCATTCTTTATTCTCCTCTTGCCTAGATTGATGAAAATTCATCAAACAGCTGCCTGGAGGTCTTTTCCTCCAGCAGTACCAGTGAGCAGACAGGAGGAGAGGGACACATTTCAGAGGCAGAAAACCACGGGGTCAGCTCCTATGACCCCGCAGCTCCCACCAGAGCAGGCTGGGGTGAGTCACTGCTTCCCTTTGAATTACATTCTCCCATTTCAAAAATGACGACATGACAAAGCCTTCTAGAAAATTCTGCTCTGGTTTGGACAGAAACCCCAGACTTCGGAAAGAAACACCACCCCCAGTGTGTGCAGGCAGCTGTGCCAGGGCAGGTCCTGTCACTGCCTGCACACACAGGACCATTCCCAGACCCTCCGAGGCTCCTGCACCTCTGTCTGAAAGCAGCATCTCCAAACAACAGCCCAGGCTGCCTTAGCCCCCCTGGCAGCCATCCTGCAACTGCCCGGACTTACAGAGGGGAAAGAGGGAGGGGAGAAAGGAGCTTGTTTTTCTGCTTGTCAGCTTTTGGAAGGGAAACCAGCAGCATTAAGAACTGCACTGGCAGACAGAAAGACAAGTTTTCACTGGTGGTAAGACCTTAAAAGACAATTGTTTATTTAAACTAACTCAAGGTCACAGCGATGTCCAGTTTGAGAAAACACATTTTTTTCCCTTCAAAATCCTGCATCTGAAGTTGCTCAAAAGATGAAGCAGGACGGTATGTGCATGTGGCTCCTGCTGATAGTGGGAGGGCAGAGGAGGGCTGGGAAAGATGCTGGAGCCTGAAGAAAAGCAGAAGCTTTCTGTGAAAGAGTACAGATTTAGGCAGCACAGAAAGGTCAGCCCTCCCTCCCAGCAAGAGCAAAGCTCAGAGGCAGCCAGAGGATTTCACGATCTCATCTTCTTCTTTTGGAAAAAAAATTCAATCTCTACCCTTTGAGTAGTGAGGACTTCAACGCTGGGTGTTCCCAAATACACAACGTATTTCCCAGGTTCCTTCCCGTGGCAGGTGCTGGGCACGGCCAGGGTGAGCTGGGAGCACAGCACGGTCCCTGGCAGAGTTTCCGAGCAGCCCTGGACACAGCATTCCTGTGAGCCCAGACCTGGGGCAGGACATGGTGTCCCTGCAGGGTCCCTCCTCTGCCGTCCCTGCACACGAGCGGGGGCTCTGAGGAGCCACGCCACGGGGTTTGGCCACTGGTCATGGGCACGTTACTGACCCCTGAGTGCTGGAAAGGAAAGCAACAGCCCAACCTCATCCCATCCCACTAACACCATGACCGAAACAAACTGGGGGTGGCGATTTGTACCTGGGACGTGTCTGTCCAGGCAATTCCTTGTGCAAGCTGCGCCACTAACCTTTCACACCTCGATGCTCTTTTGGAAGATGCAAACCATTATCACATCTACAAATCTGGCATCTCCATGGCCAAAGGGATGAAATTTGGAGAAGTCAAATGGCAGAAAAGAAGTCTGAGCCTTTTTGTTGGAAGAGCCTGCCTGAAGTGTTGGAATGAGAAGGTGCCTGGAGAGAGCTTGGAAAATTAGATCTTGATTGTAAGCACAATCAAAGTGAAGTCTCATTTTGTAATTGAAAAGACAAAACTGTCAAAACTCTTTGGATTTATGGCTACTGGAAATCCCCTTCCAACAATTTTCTAAATTGGTTCTCTCTAAAGTCAAAAGAAAGCTCTAAAGCTCTGTCTCTGCAGAGATTTTGCTAAAGAAGAAAAGCACAGATCTTGGGATTTAAATTTGATTTGTTTTCTCAGGAATTGGGTGATTTTTTTTCCAGCACAACAGAAATTGACTGATGTCAGTACCATGGGAAATGGAAAAGTCAGGTTTATGAGAGTTAACTCACAGTTCTCCTAAGCTTTCCTTCATGGATTTATATGCTCGTGATCATGTGCTGAACAGACCCACGACTTAGTCACTTCTTAGAGCCTTCTTTGCAGATAAAATACTGTTTCAATTTGGCCCTTCCATGACGCAGAATAAAAAAGTCTTGGAGTTGGGCACAGACCCAGCAGCCTGATGCGGTGAGCAGATGGGAGCCCCAGATCCGCTCGGACACCTCCCGACCCGAGGGAAGTGCCTCTGGGAGCACAGAACTGCCTCGAGACTTTCGGCCTCAGCTTTTTCGAGTCTGCAGCTCCCATCTCACAACCTCTGTTGCCTTTCGTTGGGAAGGAGGTGACAATCCTCCCAGCGCTGGGCTGCTGCTCCAAGCACACCACCCAAAGGCAGAACAGATCCTATGACAGATTCCCCACCATTGGATGGTGACTGGGAGTGGTAATTAAAAATTATGGAGCAATGCAATGTCAGAGATTCTGCATATGCTTTCTGGACAAAACTGAATGGCTCCAAACTGGAAATTGTGCGGTTTTCTCTTGCCAGAAAACGTCTGCAATTTTGAAGCCATATTTTATCCTGACTGGTCAAATATCTGTATCCACATAAATCTGCGCTTGCAGCTCCAAACAGCTCTGCGAGCTGCACTGCAGAGCAGTCTGTAACTACCAGGGAGATCTAGTGGGTGAACAGAGCCTGTAGGTAGGAGATGGTCAGCAGGTTTTGGATGTCTATAAATACAGGTATTGTATATATACCTCCTCAATAAATAAATAAATAAATATATGCAGTCTTTTGGTCCTCCATAATGAACCACCTCAAAACAAAGCCCTACCCAGTGCAGTCTGGAGACACTAAAACCTACGTGCCACATCCCAGCCTGGAAACCACAACTGTTTCATTTTCCAGCTCTAACAGCCCTGACCTCTCCCAGCCTTTCGTACACTCCCGAGACTCATACTTTTCTCAGGATCACAGTGAGCTTGTGTTTTTCATTCTCATGTGATTAATAAATTATGCTCTACAGATATTTAAGCAGCCTGTGTTTATTTTTCTGTCAATAGAAAGAGAATGTTTATTTGATCTGGGAGCACTATTTTCCATTGTCTGAATTTAAACTTCAAAACAAAAACTTGAGATATTAGGTGATTTATGAGCCTCTGCTAAAAATAGCCCAGCGCGTTCTCATCAGTGCATCTCCCATTTTGCTCTCAGCAGTATCGCAGCAAAGCGGAGGGGGAAAGAGGAATCAAAGTCCATGGTAATGGCAAACACTGAGAGCCGTGAGCGTGGAGCCCTCGGCCCTGCACACACCTCTGCTCCAGGCACAGCTCCGCCCTGGAGCGCAGTGGATCTGCCACCCAAAAAATCCCCCAAAAAACAGGCTCAGCACTGACTCCCCGAGAAACATGAACAGTTTCTGTTCAAGGTATAATAACTCACAGCTTTAGTTCTCGGACTGTTATTCTCTCAGCTGTGGCACCTAATGTGTGAATACCTCTTTAATTTAATCTTCACCTTTGGACAACAACTCCTGTACTTCACTTACTGCACATCTCCCCCCTTCACGAACCTCTGTGGCACACCAAGGAAAGTATGTTCCACGCTGGGATCTCAGAGCAGAGGGAGGAATGGGCACACAAGGCACTGGACTACAAATTCCCATGAATCCCTGCAAAAGTATTTCCAAATAGTTTCAGGGTGTTTTTGGGAAAAAACATTCCAAATGATCTGTAAGGGAAAAGTCCCGAAACCAACCCACTCCCAGAAAGACCCAAAACCTGTTCTTTTGCTGAATTACAGTTTTCAGCGGGAAAACATCTTTGCTGGATGTTTTTCCAGTATCTGTGGCTGTAGCAGCCATGCGTTCTGGGGCTGGGAAGGGCTGGAGGGCGGTGAGCTGCTCCGGGCCAGCGCGAGGGCCTTTGCTGTGCCCAGAATGTCCCTCTGCGCTGGGCTGGGGCAGCTCTGCCCAGGGACACCTGGAGGGCACTCCAGGAGCCAGAGCCAGGTCTCCCTCCTCCTCCTCCTGCCGGGAAGGTGCTGGGAGCCATGTGCGAGGCAAACCCCGGCGCCGGGGTGGCTGGGGAGTGTGGTTCCCACCTCTATATAAAGTCTCTGATTTCCTGCGATGCCGGGCGTGTGGGTGCGAGCGAAATGGATGTTTTCTGTCAGGGATGACAGTACTGGGGTGAGGTGTGCTTCCCGCAGCCGGGAAGGCAGGCACGAGCCGGGATGCAGCAGCTGCTGAGAGTGGAGAGGAGCATCCCTGGGGAGATGAATTGCTCTCCTCTTCCTCTGCCCTTCTGCTCCGATCCCCTCCTTGCCCCGGCTGTGCTCACAGCTCGATGGAATGGCCAAAGGCTCGCTGTGCCCCTGGCAGGGCAGGGCAGGGCTGTGTCCGGAGCTCAGGTGAAGGGCAGCGTTGGCCGGGCACCCACCTGGGCCGTGCACATCCCCGGAGCGTTTCTCGGGATGCACAGGAAAAGACAACTGGCGTTGGCAGGGCAAGGAAGGGCTCTGAGGCTGCAGCTTATGGGGTAAATCACAGAAAGCAAACAAGGCAGTCTGCTGGCAGAGCCAGGAGCTGGGAGAGCAAACCTCAGCCGTTCTGCACAGCAGGCTCAAATCGAACAGCAGGGCCCCCCAAAATCAGTCCATTTGCTTGGGTGCCTAGCAGGGCAAACAGGCTGCTCTTTTCTGCTGCAGGGATGCTCACCCATGGATAACCTGTCTTGGGGGGCAGGTAATGGCTCCCACACCGCTCCCTCCAAAAATCCACCAGCACCAGCTCCATGTGCCTGCTCGGTGCCAGCTGTGCCAGCAGCAGCGTTTCCTTCCCCTGGGGATGGGACAGGACCTGTTCCCACCGCACTGTTCTGTGCCACGGCAGTCAGATCCTCCCTGGGGAGGGGCTCACATCAGGGCTGCCCGGATCTTCCCCCACCAGCAGCTCACTGGGGTGGGCACCCCAAGCTCATGGTCCCTTTCAGTCCTTAATTTCCGGAATACGTCAGAAAACTATAATTAAGGAGCCCTCCCCTTCTGGTGGAAGTCTGCTTGTGTCAACAGAGAGACGGGAGTATTTAGCAGACTTCTTTTTCCATCCTGCTAATTTTAGCCCCTTATATAACATTTCTTTCAATACAACCCAGTTTCTGTAGCCCACTGAAGGAACGGCACTTCTCATTTGTCTTACACCAGTGCCTAAAATATTCCCCGGAGCCCGAGGGCTGGCTCTGTGCTCCCCACCACGCATGGGGGCAGCTCTGCCCACCACACCACAATGCTTAAATAGATCAGGATGTAGAAGGACACATACACACAGCCGAAAGAGAGGCTGTCTTAGCACAGCAGCAGTGGGAGATGGAATGAAATCCAGTTACCCCTGTCCTGCAGGACCCCAACTCCAGGAATCCTCTGGCAAACACCAGAAGAGAAGAAAGTTGAGGAGGTGACACCTTCTCAACCTCCACATACTGATGCCTGAAGCTCCACATGATGATGCTTCAGCTTTCAGCCTTCACTGCAAATTCCCTCAGCCCTTTCCTGCGCTGTCATCTTTGACGGGAAGCGATTCTTACCTTCCTAAGTAAACCTCAAAGTTTGATTGTGACGCTCCAGAGCACATCAAAAATACATCAAAATAACTCAAACTCCCTTTGACGGACCACATAAAGTTTGCAATTTGCATTTCAAAGCCACGGTAAGGCATTGAAGGCAAAAGCAAACAAAGCAGCAGCAGACACCCAGAGCCGTCAATTATCCCACTGATTTTTTGCACAAGGCTGGGAGAGCTGCAGAAAAAACTGCCTGCAGCCAAGCTCATCCCTGCCCTGGCGCTGCTGAACTCAGTGGCTCTACACATGTGACAAGATTGGACTTTTCTACATACTTTTCCACGTGAAAAGGCTGCTTGTCCACATCACACCGCGGGGCAGCCTCGGAGCACACTGGTGTGGCACAGCTGTCAGGTCAGGGCGACCCAGCCAGTTAACCGGGTAAAAAGGAAGGAGTTTTCACTACTACTAAGGAAAAAAAAAGGAGCTGGAGTTGCCTGGAAGCACTGAGAATGCTATGGAGATGCCACTGAGATGAGAGGTGTGAAAAAGTGTCAGCAGTGGGAGCAAGGTGTGGTGATTCCCTGCGAGAACAGGCGCTTCCCACGCTGCGGCTGTGGATCCGTCCCGCGGCCGACCTGCTCTCCGTGCAGGGCAGCCGCTGCTTCCCTTCCCTTCCCAGATCAGCGCGGTTTTCCAGACCCCTCCGCCACGGCTCGGTGCTCTTCTCGGCACCAAGTCACACCCCAGAGCTCCGTATCCACCGAGGATTTCTAGTGAAGCTTTGAATAAATAATGAGCACCTGATTTCACTTTACAGTAATTAATCTAGGGGATAATGCATTAATTTGGGAGCTGGGAGCATTTATCTTTTCCTCAGAAAGAAGCTTTTGCTATGAAAGTTTCACTGTAAGCCACGAAAACCTAAAGCTCTGTATCCATCTTACACTAGTAACTGGTTTTAGCACCAGCCCGGACAGGGAATATTTTCTCTGCAGCACGGTGGTGTGGTCCCCTCCCCTGTCCAGGAAAGTAAAAGCTTTCTCTCCTTCCCAGCATCTCCTATGAAGATCTGGCAAGAACACAAATGGTATTCTCCAGTCTTTGTGGGTGACTCCTGCCCTGCCCCTCTCTTTCCTCTTAGACGCAACATTCAAGCCTTGGGGCCAGGATGCTGTGCAGCACCTAACCAGCACAGCAGGCTCCTGGCCCAGGACTAGACCTCCCAAGCACTACCCTAATATAAATAAATATGATTCATAAAGTCTAACTTCGAATTTGGCAACGGATCCTCTGAACAAAGCTGGTGAGTCAAGCTCTGAAGAGGTGGAACCAGCCACAGCCTTCATGATCGTGGTAGTCAGCACGAAGGGAATCATCGCAACCGTTCTGACGTGTGAACTCAGCAGAGCTGATGTAAGCGTTGGCAGAAAAGTATTTGCATCATAACCTTGAACTGCTGGACTGTCTCACTGAAAACGATACCGAAGAATGTATTTTTTTCCAGCTCCCCAAGCATTGGCAGCGCCGTGCCTGACTGAGCTGGCATCAATCAGCACAAGCGGCGCACACGGTGGGGCTGGAAAGGCTCACAGAGCTGGGACACCGCACGGCAGGTGAGCGTGGAACAGGAAAGAATTACACGGCAGTGTCCCTACACCTCCCAGTCAGAATCAGAAAAAGTGATAAAGGGTCTTTTCTTTTATTGCAGCCCACAGTCCTGGATTAAAATCACAGATAGCGTGTTGCATGTGACTGTTGATAGCTAGAAGAGAAACACGTAAAATGCCCCTGCAGCAGCAGGGTCAGCACTGCTTGTGATGGGGCAGCTCAGGCTTTGAGAAGAGACGAGCAAAAATGGGGAGAAGTGAAAACCAGGACAGAAAGCTGAACTCACAGCAAGAAAAAGAAACAAATCTTGCCTTGCAACCTGGACAGTGCAAAGATTTTGGTCAGATGTTTCTCACACCTTACTAGATTGATCCACCACAACCTTGAACACAGTCCAGCTATATCTATGTCCCAAAAAGAATACCCCCAAAGCCCCCAGGCCACTCAACACAAGGCAACAGGACTCCCCCTTACCAGGACTTGCAACTGGAAGAGGGGAGGGAACCTCGCAAATGTCAATTTGCATTGCCTGCATTTTACATACAATAAAGAAAGGAAAGAAATATGAATAATGGGAAATTGATAAATTAATAGGACAGGAAGATGGAGTTCTAGAAGCACAGGTTGGGGAAAGCAGCACAATCCAGTGATGCCATTTCAAGCAGCCCTGGGGTGGGGCCGGACAGGGGCCGAGCTGGTCAGGTGTGGACACGGAGCAAGCAGCCCTGCCCGGCACAAACCCTCTGCCACGGGCGGAACCATGGCCTGGGCTGGGCAGGCGGAAATGAAGGAGATGCAGGTGGGGGAGGATGGAGACGAAAGTCAAGGGAAAATAAATGTGAGAGCACAGACAGAAGAGTTGTCAGTGCAACTCCAAGGGAGGCACCAGAGCTGTCATCACAAGCTGCCGCATAATTTAATGCCTTGAACCCCCTGGGTTTTGGGGAACTGGCACTTAAATCTTCCACTTGTGAAGGGCCACTGAAGCTGCTGCTGCACAGAGTTTCTCTCCTAAGGCAATTACCCTTCACTGCCATGGGCGGTGGCACAGTCAGGTGTTGGAGGGGACAGAAAACAGCACTGGGGACAGCGTTAGGCGGAGCAGTCTCACTCCCACTGCGGAGCTGGAACTCAGGCGTGCTCCAAGGGCCATCCCGAGTGGATGACCTTCGTGGTGAGGAGTCACAGAGGTGACAGGAGCCAGGACACCCTGGCCTCGCACCCGGCAGCGCTCCTGGCCGTGCCGGACGCTGTCCTGGACCCGCCGGCGCGGGAGCTGCAGCGCTTTGTTTCTCAGAGGTTCTTATTGTGACAAGTGAATCACCAGGAATGAATCTAACAGAGATAGTGTGGTAAACTTAACAGAAAAATTATATCCCTCTGGATGTGTGTTATATTTTGAGAATAAACTGAAGAACAAGGCATTCCTCAGTTTAATCCATCCCCTGGGTTTGCCTGGAGTAAAAACACAAACCCTAAAAACAAGCCTTGTTTTTTCATTTCCATTAAACCTGTCTGTGTGCAAGTTGAGACTGAGACAGTCCTCGTTAACCTTAGAAATTTTCAGAAGTACAGACTGTCGGCGTGTTTTTGGTTCCCTCCCTTTCCAGATTGTTTCGTTGGGAAGGATGAAAGGTCCGGACTGATGCCAGCAAGCTGGCAGTGCCCCCAGTCCCCTCATCTGCAGCTCATGTACCAAGCGGTGACCATGCTCTCGGTTTGCAGACCCAGAATTTTTCAGTCGGGGTTTTACAAGGCAGACCCCGGCTCTGGTAGCATTGCTGAAGAAGGGAGCATTAAGTTATGTCCAGCTCTGAGGGGACATTGGGGACTCAGCAAGTCTGCCGACACCTTTCGGATGCCGCATGGACCTGTGTCAACCAACGGCAGCATCTGTGCCTTACAGAAAAAACCTGTTGAAATCCAAATTGCACATGAGGAAGTCTGAGATGCTGTGGAAACCCATGGACATCTGTTTTGAAACCAAAACTCCAGACTGGCATGGACACTGCTGAACAAGGCTATCCTATCCATAATTATGCTCAGCTCTAACCAAAACATCAAAAAACTATAGTGACCAAAGTGAACCATTTAGCCAAAATGTCTGGTTTTGTTTTCTAACAAAAATTCACCTGGGACTCTTGGTCTCCCCTGGTTATGTTCACAGGGACCCAAATCCACGCTGCACTGTGGAACCAGGTTTAGATCCCACCTGAGCTGGGAGGAAAGCAAACCCACCTGCCCTCAGCTGGGAGTGAACATTGCTGTTCTCCCTTTCCCACTCAGGAGGAGCTGTGCAACCCAAGGCTTTGTGTGCCAGGATCCCACAGGCTCCGAATGGGAAAAGAGCACACTGATGGGGAATGGCTGAAACAGGACTGCAGGGAAGCAGAACAGAAAGAGGTCAATTTCACGGTGAATATTTGTGATTTTAGGCTATCCACACAGTTTGGGGCTGTGCCTGTATGGGGGGTGTCAGACATCCTTTGCACTTCCCTGGGCCGAGGGAGATAAATGCAGCCCCAGACAGAGCATTTCAGTATTGCAGAACCTTTATGGGAGCTGACTCCCAGCCTCACTGCGCCTCCATCCTCTCAGTTAATATTTATAAAGCTCAATATTTGTGCAGTGCTGTGCGAGGGGAGGAATATTAACCAGAATATCCATGGAGCATCCAGGAGAGCAGCTCTCGCTGCGGGCCAGGGGCACGGCACCGCTGGAACACCACCAGAGGAGCAGAGAACCATCCGAGGAAGAGCTTTAGCCCTGGGCGGCTAACTCAGGCTCCGTGTGCAAGTGTGGCTGCACAGATAAAGGGCAGCCAGGACAAATCCCAGAGCACAGTGGCTGAACTGCCAAAATAGAGTTAAAACACTGCCACGTTCCCAGCGCTGAAACACCTGGCAATGGGGCCAAGAACCCAGACTTTAGGGAAAGATCAAAAGATAACGACATCTCACCAATGTGTTTCCTTTTTTTTTAAACTGTGATCAAATCTGCAGGAGTAGGAATGGGTTTTACAGAGGCGAGGACAGGCTGCCCCTCGAGAGGACTCTCCCTGCTCTGCAGGAGCCGCATTAGCTCTGGCTAAAAGGAGTAGCCATGCCATGACTCACAGTTTCCACTCCCCATAATCCCTCTCAGTAGGGTGCAGACTTAAGAGTTTTCCTCTGACTTCTGACTTCTATTTTGTTTTAATTTATGCACCTGCTTTGGAAGAGCCTTTGAAAAATCTGACAGTGGAGAAAAAAAGGATTCTGTTTTATCTGTCTGATGGACAGGCTGAAAAAATACCCCAGCGCAGTGAAATTCTGCATTACCAGGAAAACAACGTCTGTGTCTACAGCTTTCCACAGGCTGTTAGTAACAAAAACTGAACTACTAGAAATCCTTTGTCAGAACAAGGGCAGAGCTTAAGTGAAAGAATAAGCAGTTCAACTGAGTCAGAAGCGTGTGGCTGACACAAAACAGAGCAAATGTCTTTTTAAAAAAACACACCAGTGAATTATGTACAGGCCCACGCTCAAGGGCTCCGATCCCATGTCTGGCTTCCAGGGACACCAGCAGCAGCCACGCTGGGTCCCAACGCTCCCGAGCCTCCAGAGCCAAGCACGAGGAGCGGCTACTTCTGTAAAAGGACTTTTTTTTATGGGTTTTGGAAAGGTCAATAAATAAAATCTAGGTTTGGACATGCCAGCTATTTTAGGAAAAGTGACTTTTTTCCATTGTCCCTGGGTCTGAAGCAGGGAACACCACTGCTTCAAAGCCTCTCTGCAGCTGCAGCTTTGTACACAATGCCAGACTATGTCACCACTAATTCCCAGTCTGCAGGTGACATGGGACCTTCCCCTCCCCAGAGGGCCCTCAGCTCCACAGTCCCTGTGCTTCACCCCTCGCAGCCTCCCTGCAGCCTGTCCTCAACACCACCAGTGCTCCTGGTGCCCTGTCCAGCCCCGCTCCCAGCCCCAGCTGCCTTTCCCCGGCTGCCCCCGAGGCTTTCCCAAGGCAGAGACATTCCTGGGCTCCTGCGCTCCATCCCAGCTCCTGCTCTACACCTCACTGCAGGAGGGAAAACACAAACTGCACCTCCTCTTTGGCTGCTGGGAAAGCCGAGTTCATCCCAAAGCACAGATTTCATTGCTCACATCCCACACCAAAAGCTCCCAAGGGTGCTGTCCTGGTGCCCCCTTGGTTGTGTCCTTGCTGCTAAGGGACATTCCCACAGCACTGCCCAATGCCTCCCCAAATAAAATTCTGCCCTGTAACCTTTTCTGCCTTACCCAGAAGACAAAACTGTAATGAGGAAGATTTCCTTGAGTTACTGTTTATTTAGCATCATTTTACAGCTCTGTTGGTCTAAGTTGTGTACTTTTAGTGTCTCAGATTGCTTCTTCCATCTAGAGAAATAACAGTGAGTGTACAACATGTGCTGGAAAAACAAACAGTTTTACTGCTGCCTTTCTGGAAGCTTTTGGTAAATAGCTGCACCTGGCCCCAAGTGTACTTTGTTCTAAAGTGCAGGTACTACCTGCCTGATGTCATGCTCTCTGAGGTTGTTAATTAAGAACAAGTTGTGTTTTATTGGTGTTTGCATTTGGGGCTGGTTTGAACATATGAATGAATGGTATCCCTAGAGAATATTATAATTTCTCCTGGAATACAAACTGAAGAAATATATGAATAATGGAGAGAGAGACTTAAAACAGCTCAGTTTACCCAGTCCATTTCTAGAAAGCCATATTATCCAGCCGAGAGTACATCAATGATGCAAAACTGCCAAGGTGGTGAGCTATTTCAGGGTATTCCAAACCCAAGTAATAACAGCTTGGTACTCCTGCGATGGATTTATTGAATGCTAATCCTTCTGCACACCCTTGTCCTACAGGCAACGAGCAGCTCTCCTCTGAAAAGCTCAGGAGCCTTTAGCATCCGTCATCTTGATGGCTGCAAATCTCTCTAACACTGCAAGCCCCAGGAATGACTTGCACCTATATGAGTAGGAAATTTTAACAGTACTCCTTTCCCTGGAACTTCCGTGAATGTTAATAATCGGAAGAGGGCAAGAGAGCATTTGGAAGAATTTTAGAAGTCTGCTGGTCTACATTAAAGATGGATCCCATAGGTAACATCTCCAAGTCACCTGTGACCTTCACCATTGTTAGTGCTGCTAATGTAAACACTCCACACAAACCTCCTCGTGTCATTCAACAAATGCAAAAAGAGCAAATTTGGCAGTTTAAGCACATTTATAGACATCCCCCAGCAGTGGGGGAAGCATTTGCTCAGAAACCTCAACTACAACCCTACTGTTGGCTCTATAATTAGACCGGCGCGGTAATTTTGAATGTCGAGTGTGTTGCTCACCTCAACAATAACCTGCCATTCCTGCCCCCTTCTGAGTGTCCTTCCGAAGGCTTGGGAGCCTTGCTGCCTTGTGCACCCTGCAGTGACCCCGAACAGCCGCGGGCTGGGCTCACACGGCGCCGCTGGGACCAGCGCGAGGGCTGAGCTTTCTGCTCTCCTGCAGCGCGGAGCTCGGCTGAGGGCTGGCTGCAGGAACGCTGCTCTGCTGGGGGATGAAGCCGTGAGGCACCAGCAGTGCAGGGCTTCCTCAGGCCTTTGCAGCCCAGGGAAAGCTGTTCACTGTTCTCTGGAGCAGCCCATGCCCACCTGCCTCACATGGAATCTCAGAAACCACCGGAGAGCTCTGCAAATAGCAGGGGACGTACAAACCAGACAAAACCACAAGCCCTAGCATTAATGCTGCTCCACCATTGACTGCTGAACCCAAAGAAACTGTTTTCATTTCCTTTTTTTTTTTTTCTGAAGGTATCAGGCAATCCCACAGCAACCAGCCTTTCAGAGTGGCTGTCACTTGGTCAATACAGCTTAATTCACCTAATCTGCTTCTTTACAAAGAAGTAATCTGGCCTGTAGAAATGCTATAAAACTGCCCCATGACCGAGTTATTTTGGGATAATGTGCAGCAGGGTCACAGAGCACAGCCTCCTTTGCTGCATGAGGCTTTCATCCAGCACTAGTGACTGCCTCGAGCACAGACACAAGAGAGCCTTTGCTCCAGCTTCAAACACACAGCTGAGGATTAAACTGTCCCACACGGCCCCAGGGAGCCTGTGGAAGCTGGTGGAAGGTAGAGCCAAGCCTGGCTTCCATCAGCCCCAGTCCCCCCAGGAAGCCTCAGCAAGGGCCCCCGGAGCCTTCTCCCTGCCCGAGCCGTGCAGCCTCTGCTGTAGAGAAAATAACACAACTGCTCACCGAGCACTGAGGCTAATGAAGCCACATCGATTTTGTTGTTAAGGCCTATGTTTCTAGGATTGCTGGCCTACGAAGATGTGTTTTCCAAACAGAGGCAGAAAAGGGCAGAGAAATCTCATTAATGACAGGACAAACAACGCAGCAATGCAACAGGGCTTGCTTCAAGCTCAGATCCCGACAGCGACAGATTGTGATGTGCCAGCATCTTGTGCTCATCACTTGCCAGATAGTTTTGAATGGCACAAGGTCACTGGTCATTAATTAGAGACAAATTTTATATCGAGAGCCTACCAACAGAGGGTGAGGGCTCACAATGCCCAAACTCCACCATACACAAGCACTGTGAGAAAAGAGAGGGATTTACACCAAGGGCGATAATGACAATGGATTTCATATGTGAGAGACTGCCCAAGCTGAAACTCTGTGCCCAAATCCAGTACTGGGACCATAGCCCCTGTAATAAAATGGGTCATTTCTCTCCCCCTCTGCATTTTTCTCTAATGCCTTCATTATTTTTCAATGTTTTGAAGCACAGACTTGCAAATTCATGTGTAAGAGATGACCTGAGAGTGAAGGCTGAAAAATGGCAAGTCTGGGCAGCTTGAGGGGGGGTAACTCCTGTGGTCACCTCTGCGTGTGAACATCTGGAAGAGGAAGAAAACGAAGGACACCAATGTTGCTCCAAGAAAAGCCACCAAGGGGAGACAATAAAATGGTGGCTTCCCCAGCATTTCGGGACAGGAGGTAAATACTGAGGCAACATGATCAGTCCTCCTCTGGTCTCCTGCCACTCTGGGGCAGGGCCAAATGGGACCCTGCTGTCAGCACCGTTGCTAGGAGGGTTTATTGGTGATAAATCTCTCTGGCACCTTTGTTCCTCTGTGTCATCGCAGAGCCCCAGGCAGGCTCAGTGGACACCCAGCTCTCCCCAGGCACAGATCCCCTTCAGCAGAGCCCCAGCACACCTTCAGTCAGCTTTGGGGGGATGCACAGACCTCCTGAAAGCACACACTCAGTGAAGCCTACTTGGACATGCTTGGCTGAATCAGGCTGGAATAAACAAGCAGCAGGGAAATTGTGTTCAAAGCTTTGGTGTGGGTATTTGCAGCAAAATACGACCACTGCCTCCCATAAATACGGCACAGACAGGGCAGAGAGCTGGAGATCACTGCTCAGTGCCAACAGATGTGGTTTCTCCAGCAACCTCCTCATCTCAGGGTAGGCAGAAACCATTTCAAACATTGACTGTCTTTATGAGAATCACTGCACAAAGACTCGCTGCCAGCTGCCTGGAGGCTTTACACGTGCTGGGGCAGTGCTGCTCTCCCAAATTGGGCTATTCACTGCCTTTCACTTCCACACGATCTGCAGGGCCATAGCTCTCCAGCACAGTCTCCCCAGGACAGTCTCTTTCCCAGCAGACAGCAGACTCTCGTGCTTACAGTCCAACACACAAGCATGCAGAAGGACACTGTCCAGAAGGAAAACAGAGCCCAGGATGCATATTAATTACTGGTGGCACAAAGCCCAGGCAAGGTTGCTGCTCCATGGTCAGGCTATAAATCTGTCCAAATAGGATTCTGACCATGCCTGCCTTGTTTATATTACAGAATTTTGTGGCCATGTGATTCTTCACCTGGAGAGGAAGAGTACCCTTGCACAGCCAGTTAAGGGCTGAGATTTATTGCCTGGTGAGGAGGGCCTGGCCATTCCCCTGGCCGGGCAGGGTCTGTGTGCTGGCGGTGCAGCCCCGGGCCTCTCTTGGGCAGCTCTTGGGGCCCCTGCCTGGCTCTGCTATGAGCTCCAGGAGAAGCTTTATGCCTTTGTTTGCCCCAGCAAAAACCTTCAGAATGACAGAAAGCTTCAAGCCCCCCACCAGGCTGCTGAGCTAACCAAGCTCCTGCAAGGGCATCCCTCGCTCCACCCTGGGAAAAGCCTGGCCCAGGGACCTGCTGTCACACGGATTTCTGCTTTGAGAGGGGCCTTGCTGGGCAGTTTGGGAGGATATTTCCCAAAGAGGTCAAAACCAGGTTCTCCCCACTCTCTTGCAATGAGACTGGCTCTGCAGTGCAGGACAGAGAATCAAGTGTTGCTTTCACCAGGGAGGGGAAAGGACTTGAGCTGAAGGTGCAGTGGCAGACCGATAGCAGAATTAGAGGAAAAAACCAGGTTTCCTTCCCTCTGTTGGCCATTTCTCACAGCTCCTGGGTCCAGCACTGTCACAGTTACAGGCACAAAAAGCAGATAACAAGAAAGCGTCCAAACAGACAAAACCAGAAAATTCGGATTGTTAAACATCTGTTCCACAGAAACAAATCTCTGTAGGTTTCTTGGATGTTGCAGATGTCACATTAACCTGCAGCACTAAAGAATTTTAACTGGAGGAGGAAAATGTCCTTATTTTTACAGAAAGTTCACCAGCACACACTCCTGGCCTCCTCAGTGAAATGGGTGCCTTAAATGCACCACAACTCACTCCCTCTTTGCTACACACTTAATGTTAAGAAGATGCTTAAGACTTGTTGACTTCAAGGAGGTCACTACAATACTGAGTTATGTGTGTGCTGAAGTTTCCCACTCCTAGCAAGGGTTTCATTTTGCCCCTGGGCAGGTCCAGCTGTGAGGTCTGCTGGATCAGAGCCCTGTGCATGGCCAGAGCCAGAGGGGATCAGCTCTGCCTGACACTCGCTCTGAACAGAGAGCTTTGGAAAAGGATGGGGGAGGCATCTTCCATCCCTTGTTATTACACAAACACAGAGCTCCAAAAATCTCCATTCTGTGCTCTGTCCCAAAGGAAAACATTTGAAATAATCCATATTCATTGGAGTTTATAATCCCTCACAAACTAGAATTCAGCAGGCAGCTAATGAAGAAGACAATTATGCAGCACTTCACACAAAGAGCAAACCGGAACAGGTGCAAAGGCTGGAGCATTGCCACACTTGCTCTGTTCTTTGGCACAGGGATCCGAGCTTTACTTAAAATGTATTCACACATCCCAACAGTTTAAGGACTCAGTCTGAAAGGAAAAGAGGTGACATTTAGGATTAATCATTAGCTGTGGACCACCTAAGATACTAAATCAGAAAGGAGATAGCTGGCCAAACTCAGCTTATTTGTATTCCTTCTGAAGAACACAAGCAGAAGTGGTGCTGTACCAGCAGGGCAGACAAAACACAGACTGTGTTTGCTTTGCCCCTTGAATTAGGGCTCTGATGTACAAGTACAGGGCAAAGGGGTGGTGTCCAAAGGATTTATATCCTACCAAGACAAGCACGGGAAAAGCAGAGAGAGATTTTCAATCTCTCAAAAGTAAGGAGAGATTTTTGCAAATATTGGTCAGAGGCGCAAGAGAGCAAAAATCACCTTTTGGAGTTTGTGCAGGAAGCTGAGAGCAAAGCCATGGCCGACAGCAGCCACAGCAGTGCCCAGCAGCACTGCCCAGAGGCTGTCCCCTCCCTCGTTTTGGGGAGTGCACAGAGGAAGACAAACCAGAGCAGTGCAATGGAGTTCAAGGACATGGAGCTCCTGGACTCACCAGAAACACCCTGGGAAACACAGCAGCAAGGTGGTCAATGGTGAGAGAAACAGGCGTTTTAAAAGGGGGTTCCAATGGACTTTTAATGCAAACGGTCATTTTTCTGGGCAGGAAGAAGGAGCCTACTATCAGTGTTATGGCTTATTCCCCCGGAAAATGCTAGGAAAAGAATTATTCCAATAGGTAGGTGATAATATAGGGAACGAGGGATGATAAGAGAGCAATGACATGAACCGCTTAGGGACCTGGTGAAAAGGAAAAAAATAATAAATTCAGGAAGAGACTTAGTTTCCCTCAGGATAATGAAGTACTAATAGGTTCTGATTTGCTGACCATTTCAACACACAACTGCACCTCATGCAATGATGCCTCTAATTTGCACACCATTATCCTGTTTTTACACACTCAGATGAAGTAATTGCCTGTATAAACTGCAAGACACAGTTGTGTATTCCAGCCACCTGATTTGCATATGAAAGCACAGCAATTTTGGGTACAACGCTCCCTCCCTTGCACACCCCCAAAGAGACCAGGACCGCATCAGCAATGCCCTGCCGGACTGTCCCTGGCTCGGAGCACTGCAGTGCCCCAAGGCTGCTGCAGGGTTGGGTCATAGCAGCAAAACCTGGGGTGCCACCGGCGCGGGGGAGTGAAGCAGGGACAGCCGAGAGTTCCTCTATTGCCCCACTCCGTTTGGGAGACGGTGTCCCCCGTGGTGTCCCCAGTGGTCCCTGAGTCCCCCGCTGCTCCCGCAGCTCCAGCCCTGCCGCGCACTGCGATGCCAGCGCAGGTGAGCAGCACAGGGGCTGAGCAGGCACAGGCACAGGCACATCACCTCCTCCCCTCCTGGGGAAACAGCCCCGTTTGCTAATGGGATCGGCAATCAGGGAAACCAATCCCATGCCTTTCTGCAGCAGCTTTTGCTTTCTCTGTAAAACATATTTATTACTCATTTTGGGGTAGCATACACGAGCTGTGAGTCAAGACCCTGTTGCACTTAGTGCTATATAAACACAGAACAGAAAGACAGAACTTTCTACAAAGAGTTTATGGATTAAATTAACTACATCTATAACTCCTGGACGTGGCATTGCCATGCCCAACTTATCTGGACCGTGAAGCAAATTTTCCAGAAGATAGTGCAAACTAAGCAGTATTTCACAGCCACTTTACAGAAGCTCTTAAGATCATCTTTAAAAATAACTATTAAGTCAAGTAGGTTTCATTCATGGCCATTCATTCGTAGCCAGAAACTTCAGTAAAAGTGTTCTTTAGCTTAATGAACATGCAAAAATAATGGGATTGCACCTGCCCCAGTTTTCAACAGAGAAGAAACAGATGCCAAAGACCCCTCTGGTGAGATCCGATGCACTGGCCTAGCATAATGAAAATCTGATATTTCAGCAGGTATGTGCTGGAGCTCTGGCCAGGGCTGCAGGTGTTAAGTGAGACTGTTCCCTGGGATTGATGGAAGTCTAAAGTTACACCTATAGAATAACATTGTGTGTAAACACAGACAGAGAGAGCACAAACATGTCAATTAGCAAAACGCACTCAGATACCTCATGTGCTCTAGAACGCAGCACATCTCACGTTTGGTGGAAATATCTCCTAATCAGGACAGCCCAAAGTGTGCTGATGCTGAGACGCATCCAGAAACTTGGAGTCAGGAAAGGCCAGAACACATACAAGGAGTATTGGGTCTGACAGTACCGTGGGGGCATGAGGAATGCAGGAGGCTCTTGCCCCTGAAACACTCCCTTCGAAAACATCTGCTTCAGCCAAGGCAGCGCCAGCAGGGCCCTGACCAGTAGGAATCAATCATCATTCCCAGAGTACACTTCATCTGCTTCAAATTTACTTTAAAGGATCAAAATAACAGTAAGTAGGATCTAATGTACCTGGAGTTACCAACCCCACCACTTTAACAAAATAAACCAAAAGGAAATGACAGTCATATAATTTGACAACACCTCCATGAAGAGAAATTAGAGGCTGACCTATCTGAGAGTTCTCATGGGACCACAGGCTCTTCAGCATTCCGGGGAAAGTGGGCCCAGCCCTTCCTCACATCCCTCCCAACTCTGACATCTCCTCTCTGAGCGCACCCCAAAACCTGCAGGTCCTTCTGTGCAAACCCAGCCTGCTGCTGGCGAGAGCCCTCCTGCCTCAGAGGAACAGGCAACCCCTTCCAAAGACACTGAGAGACCCCTGCTGAGATCGATCAGACCCTTCCCTGGGGAAGATTAGAGGCTAAAAATAACTGTGGTGGCCACCCTGAGTTTAATTCAGCACAGTTTAATTGAGCTACAGCTGCAAACGGAGGGGGCAATTGCTGCCAGAACAATGGGGTTCATTTACTTCTCACCCCTGTCCTGCCCAAAGAAAACCATTCCTAAGGGATGCCAGTCAAGGCAATGAGCCTTGGGTGCTCAAGTTTGAGAGGAGAGAACTAAGGGGAGCTTCGCAGCCCACCCGGGCAGGACTTCCTAAAGCCTTGTGAGCCGAAGAGAGAGAACTGCGTTCTGTGGGGACAGCACAAACACTGTGACGGTCCCCAGGGGTGAGCTAAGGGTTAAAGGGACCCTTTTTGGGACACCAGCTGCACTTGCTGGGCTGACCCCGACGACCCCTCCTGCCCAGGCTAACAAACAGAGGCTTTCTCAGAGCAAGGATCAGCAAATCCCATGGCTGAGGCTGCTTCAGAGGGAGCTGCTGCCACCAGCTCTGCTGCCACCAGCTCGGCTGCTCCCAACCAGGACATTGATCTGCTGCCAATCACAACTTTCCTCTTGCCAGCAGAGAAAATGCTGCACTGGTCAAGAGAATCTCCGCCCTGCTGTGTCCAGCCTGTGTCCAACCCCCCAGCTCCAGAGGGAACGGTGCCGATGCATGGGCAGGAAAACTGCTGGAGTCACACGAAGTCCAGCCAGGAATGATGGCATCTGCTCGAGCTACTTTGCCTTTCTAGACCAGCTTTGCTCTTGCCTGGATCTGGGAGATTTTTTTATTTACTGTTTCTTCTGCATTGTCATATTTCAGTGCAGATTGATAGCAATAGTTACTGCACCAGGCAGGCGTGAGGATTACTTAATTAATGTTTGTGAAGCACTTTTAGATCCTCACATGAAAGCAGCTAAGAAACGCAATGTATAATTATTATGTATTATTAATAAACTTCTGGCACACTGACAGGAGGGAAGACAACACTTCTGTTTTTTATCCTTTTCTTTTCTAAAAAGATTCAACTTTTATGCTGTGAAGGACAGATTTACCAAAAATTCATGAGTAAGTAAATGAGTGAGAGCTCCTTATTCCACCAGGAAGCAGACAGCAAACTCTGCCTGAGAAGCGAGTTCCACTCCTTGTCTCTCCAGACACTTGAGGTATCCACAGTTTTTGAGAGTGGCCAGATATGGAGAAACACAGGGATATTACAAACATTGGTAAGAGTGGAAGTGGTCAAATGCACCAATTACAGGGAGTGGAGAGTTTGTTTAATGTGTGGTCACTATGGTTGACAAAAGCACGGTCTGCAGAAGCAATGAAGTGTGCAGAGCAAGAGATGGACATTTTCAAACAAACAGAAAAATCACAGCTGTGTGAACCAAGTTTCTCAGAGCTGAGAATGTGCCAGACACAAAGCCAATTCCCAGAAATATGAAGACACCAAATCTCGCATGGATTCCTAGGCAGCTCCATGGATGTGGTCAGCTCTCATGAATTACAGCTGCCACTTGTGCACTTATGGCTGGGATCCAGCTGCAGCAGGAAAAAAGGGGCCCAGGGACTAGGGGTGAATTCCAGCTCTGTCCCTCGCTCCAGCACACTCTGCACCCTCTCCAAATAAACCAGGACAGTCACACTGCTCTGCCTGACCAGGGAGGACAAACACAGGATGCACTCAGACAGCAGCACAGAGAAAGCCACGGATGGGCAGACACCAAATCGCTGCAGAGAAGCACAGGAAAAGAGTGAACACAGTGAAACCAAAGGGTCCTTAGGGATCCAAGCTGCTGCTCCTGGTGCCTTCCACCTCTCCACATGCCCATGCCCAATTTACGGTGCCATTGGACACTCCTGAACCACCCGAGCAAAGCACAGCTGGCACACGGTACAGATTCCTTGTCATGGGCAATGTGCTCACTACAGTTCCTGCCCCTACAAAAGATTTTAAGTGGTGACACTGCAAGACCTCTTTGCTCACACCTTCAATTTATTCTTTTAGCAAAATGAGGGGGGTTTTAAGAGATATCCAAGAGGAATCTTCAGTCTGAACATTTGGTAAGCATAATCATGCTTTAGAAACATTTTGCCTATCAGTACCAATGAGGGAGCATTTCTGGTGTTTATGCTGTTTATGTACTGCAAATGAGATTTACAGCTCCATTTTGTTCAAAAATGAGCAAGAGCAAATGGACTTAAATAAAATAAAACAAAACTAATCTGTGCATTTGGCTAGAGACTCTGCACAAATCCCAGTCCAAACAGTATTGAGTAAATTCAACTCATAATAACAGGAACTGATTGTGTACAGCAGAGAAAAAAGAACTTTCAAATAAATTGTTCCTTCAATTTGCTTTGACTGTTCACCAGCTTTTGTTAGCGACATACGTTTTTTATCAGATTAGACAGACACAGGATGGATGTTAACAATAGCAGTTGGGTAGCAACAAGTGCTTTGGTTTTGGCTTTGCTGCTCATTTATCTTGCCCAAACACACAACGAAGAGCCCGAGTGCTGAGCTAAGGCCACCTTCCCCCCACTGCAGTGCCAGCAGCTCAGGGAAGGGTCACAAATCATCCACAGCCCTGGATCAATGGTCCACATCACTGGACCAGAATAACTGTAAACCTCAGCAAAAACTCACAGGGATCACTGTGGGACTGGGACAGACTTGTGAATAGAGAAAGGGGAACACACCAGAAAAAGCAGACCCATCTTTGAGGCTGAAGGGAGCTCCCAAGGTACCCAAAGGCCATGCTCTGATTCTCTCCTTCACCCCAGTACTGTTTCTACCAGAGGTGGCAATTGGGAGACACTGAGGAGACACTGCTCCTGTTCAGTAACACTTGAGTCATTCATTACATTTGTTGTGCTCAAAGTGGAGCTGGCTGCACAGATTTGCCCTTCCTTAATTGAAAATAAATACCTTCCTTATACAGGTCAAGTTTGGTAAAAAGGAATCCCTATGGATGGGCAGGTTTAATACATGCTCATACATATCAATATATAGTGTAGCACATGTATATTATGATTTAATAATTTCACAACACAGCTTTTTTCTGTATGTTAGTCTGACATCTGCACTCCCTTGCTATTCAAAACACTTCAGCAGCATCCCCTCCCTAGAACCAGAGCTGCATCAGAGCGTGCTGAAAACACCCCAGCACAGAGCACCTGCTTCTAGATCTACCAGAGGAAAACCTGCTATTTTCTGTAACTGCTCATCCCTCAAACCTGACAAAGGTTTCCAGCACTTTCCTGTGCAGGCTGGCTCATTTCAGTAGGAATACCTGTGCTTAAACAAGGAGCGGGTTGATTTCTCTCTCCATCCCCGTGGATAAACTGCCAAAGGGCTGCCAGCACCTTTCCCTCCGGACGATCTCACCCTGGGCAGAGCCCTGGAGCCAGGGGAAGCTCCTCTGTACCATGAACATTCCTGGTGAACATTCCAAGGTCCCCCCAGCCCTGCCCCGTCCTCCTCCCTGACCTTGGGCAATGGTCACCTCCTCCCTTTAAGATGGGGATAATACACATATCACAGGTTTGTCCTGGCATTAACTAATCCATCTTTTCAAAGCACTTTGAGAGCTTTGCTTGATGAGTGCAGACATTGTAATACTCATCTGCTCCCAATACTTTCTGGGGGAGTTTTAGCCTCCACAGAAGCAGGGCTGGGGTGCTGGTGTTATTGGGGAACCTAGAAAATAAATCTGCTTGGGAATCTAGTGCTTGGGGAGGGGCCACAGCCAGGTACAAAGGCACAGTGCTTACCTCAGCCCTCTCCCATGCTCTCTCCACAATAAAGGGTAGAATTCCTCATTAGAAATCAGAACAAGGCTTCACCAGGGCCTGCTGGTTAACATGTTCAGCTGGTGCCAGGCTATGTAGGACACAGGAGAGGCCAAAAGAGAAGCTGGGGCAGGGTAGCAAAAGCAGAGACCCGGCCAGCTCAGGGGAAGCTCACTACAAGGTTTACTATTGCCATCCCAAGTAAGTGGAATGCCAAGAGCTGAACATGGGCGCTGCCCCAGGGACTGAACTTAGGGCAAGGTAAGCATGAGGAGTGCCAAGGCTAGAGCAGCTGGAGCAGGCCAGGGAGGCTGTGAGGTGTGGGGCACGAGCCCTGCGCTGGCACCAGCTCCTCAGTCCTCGGCACAGAGCAATGCAAAGCCGATTCACGCCTTGGTGACTGCCCGGCCCCAGACAGTGCTCCCAGTCCTGGGACACCAACCCAGCCCAGCAGGGAGCTGAGCCTCCAGATGATCCAGGAATCAAACCATGTACCTCTCATCACAGCCACGGTCTGATCCTTGTCTGCCTTAATGTGACAACACAGATGTAGAGCTTCTTGAGGGAAGGCTCATATTCATGCCTTGCTCCAGCTCACCAGCCCCATTGTGCTTCTGCTGCTGCCAGATCTCTCCGTAGAGTAAATCACAGTGACTGTGTTTATTGTAAGAACCAAGCGATCAGCTGTGAACTTTCTTTGACATAAATATTTTGCCATTAGCAATGACAAATAGCAACACTCATGTTGTAAAAGTAACTTTGGATTATTCCTCTCCATGGGGGCATTGACATCAAGAAAAATCAGAAGGAAATTGTGATTGGAGAAATGGGTAAAAAGAAGAATGTGATGGCAAGGATATTTATCCCACTGTGCAAGAAGAGTTAAGAGAAGAACAGATTTTTCCAGAGAGCTCTGGAATGTCTGTGCAGAGCCAGCCCCGGACACTGCCGTGGTCCCCATGGGGCAGGGCCTGGTGCTTCTCACAGGGACCTGCCAAAGCTGCACATGGTGCACATTACACCTCACCAGCATCTCCTGGGGGGATTGGGCCCAGCACTTTTCTTCTGAATCCCATTATTACTAAACCGCTGCAGTTACAGCTGAACAAAAGAGGTATTTTCCATTGTTGCAAGATTTTCTACTTTTTGAGTGGTGACGTTGGCACCTCAAACCCTGTCTGCTCTCAGGCTGAACAGGATGGGAGAACACCCATCAGCAAGGGGAATTAATTTCTCAGAGAATTTTTTCAAAGGTACAAATGAGAAGCTGGTGCTTTAAAAATAGCATTGACTATTCTTCCATAGCGCATGTCCTCCAGGGAATTCAGCCCAAGCATGTAAGCTTGTCGCTTTCCTCCCGAGGCAGGCAGGCTCACATGGACGTGGATGCTCAGGGAGGACCACGAACTCACTCCAGGCTCTCCTCGCAGGAAGTTACAGCCAAGTTAAAAATCCAACATAGGCGTGTTCGTGCATACTGTACTTCATGGGCTGGACAGCAAGGACATCAAAAGAAGTATGAGGCCTAACAATTAACTTTCCTTTTATGAAATTCTCTAGAGACTGCAGAGCTGCAGGCTTGGGCTGGAAAGTGCTGAACACAAACCATCCTCAGGCAGGAGTGCCAGGCCTGCCTGGATCCTGAGCTGAAATAACTGCTCTGGGGAAAGGATTGCCTTGAGAGGTGAGGGTCCCACCTGGAGAGCTTAGAACGAGCTCACTGGTGGCAGACACATCCCACGCAGGATGCAAGGCCATCGGCCAGGACGAGCTACAAGGACTCCCAGCAAGACTCTGCAGAGCCAGGAGAGAATCACAGGACACAACGACCAAGCTGGCAGTTTTACTGGGGTTTGGGTGGGGGTTTTGTCCCCAAACTGGGAATTTGTGGAGGTTGTAATGGAGAGGAGTTCTGGGAACCGGCAGCACAGCAATACATTGTGGGAAGGTCCATCGGTGAGACAGACAAGAGGACATACTGCAGGGAACTAAACACAGGAATTAGGGCTCCCCAGACTAAAGATTTAAGCCCACTGGAAGTACAATACTCAGAAAGCAGCTTCAGGATGAAAAGAGATTGATCCAGAACAGCAATCATTTGTGTGTCCACAGGACAGTGCTGTTCTAGAAAACCAAAGATAAGCCACAGACCAAAGTGGCAAATCCCTGAACCCAGGGGACAGGCTTTGGAATGAGGCCGTGCTTCTGAGAATCTCTGAAGATAGGAGTTCACTTTGAATGAAGGGAAATAGTCTCCTATATATAGCAGAAAAGCCAAGGCAGTAGCTGCATCACACTAAAAGAAATTACAGATGGAGACAAAATATGGGCAATCTGGCTTTAGGAGTCAAAGTCAACATCTGCCCTGTGATGGGACCCTTGGAGACAGACAGGACATGGCTAAGATGTGACCCCTGCGATTCAGGAGAGGGGTTTCCTCTGCCAAATGCTAAATTCAGGCAGGTTTAGAGATGAATGAAAACTGCACACCATAAGGAAGGGCCAGGAATAGAAAGCCCATGTGGGGGAAGAACGCTCTAGATGTAGCAAATGCATCTCCAAGAGGCTTTTATCATTCTTATTTTGTCACTACTATCAACAATAATAAGAAAAGAGCTTACAGAGCAGCCTCCCCAGTCCCTAAGCAATGCATCCAGAGATTAGCAGCAGAGAGCAGTGGGCAGCAGAGAAAAGCTGTTCAAGGAATGTAGAGGCATGCATAATGAGATTACCGAATTGGAGTTGCATGTTTTCAAGGATAAATGTGATATTATTGCACTGGCAAAGGCATAGCAGGAGCAGGGGAAAAGATGAGAAATAGCCTGTCAGAAGGGAGGGATGGCTGCAGCTGAGCTCCCAACAGGACAGGGACAAGTGGGAAGTGGAGGCAGCGAGGAGGAAAGGAAGTGCACATCCTACTTGACATGCAGATATGCAGAGAAGCTTTTTGCAAAGTGGGTGATGTCATCGTGTTTTTCTCAGCCTTCAGGACAGCAAGAGAAAAATAGATGAAACCAGCACATGCAGAGGAGTCTGTAAGACGAGCAGACTTCCTCCCCCACCCCCCACCCCATGGAACACTAATTGCTCAAATATTGATTGGCAAAATCATTTGTAAGGGCTAAAGGAGGAAAAGAAATACTTTCCTTTTAAGAAGCAAAAAGGGCAATGTTCTTGCCGAGTTGCTGGAAAGGTCCAGGTGATCAGAGAATTTTCAGAACCATAGAAGCTAATCTAAGCTATTGAGTTGGGCTAATTTGTTACTTGTTTATACTGGAAAGCACAAGACAATTGCAGTCTTTCCTTTTTCAAGATACCACGTGGAGTCTAGTTGGAACTACAGCTAGGCTGATCTCCCGAGGGCCAGGCAGGAGGAGACTCACGGATCCTGACCAGCCTTGGTTAGGGGAAAGCACAGCTCCAGAAGGGACTTTGGCAAGGCAGGACTGGAGCTGGGCTCAGGGGGACAGGAACCACCCGACCAAGCTTAGCCTTGGCACGGGAAGAGCAATTAGGATCGAAATCCCAAACCAGAACGGAGCAGTGCTAACCACTACTGCCCTGCCATGGACACCAAGCCCCAAGGAGAAGCAGCAGCTCTGCTTGGCTTTTGGAGAGCTGCTTTTCTTTCCTGAGGGAAGGAAATCTACCGTGCGATAAAATGTAAGAGCTACTCCAGAAAATATCTGCACCTCGTCATCTTCTAGAGTAAACCATGACAGAAGTGAGCACCGGAGTCCTCTGTGGTTAAAAATGGATGTTGTGAGTACACCAAAGTACATGAAGAATACTATTGAAAAAACATAACCAAGAATCAACCACCAAACTATTAAGATAGATTGGGAGAATGATAAAAATAAGCATGAACATGCAAAAACAGTGATAGCAGAAAGAGGAGAAAGCATCCACAGAGCCTGCAGTGAGTATTTCTCAGGGATATACAGGCAAGTAACCACAGGAAACAGAAGAATCAGAGCCTTTAAAATACATTCTAAGGTTAGACAGAGATGAATGGAGAGTTTTATTGAACAACTGCCTGATAAATATTTTTTTCATTTGACAGAGGGCAAGTCCCTCAGTGTTCCATTTGTGCACAGGGCTTTTCCCTCGGGGCAAGGTGAGCACAGGGCAGCAGAGCCCAGCCCAACAGACTGGGGTGTGAACTGAAACCAGTTTGGCACTGGTGGCTGTGTCTGCCCCTGGGGCACAGCTGGGGCAGTGCCAGGGTCTGACACCTGCCAGAGGGACAGCAGCACTCACCCTCTGCTGCTGGGGGGTGACAGCAGGGCTGCAGCTCCAGCACCTGCCCAGCGCCTCCTCTGCAAACCTCTCAAGGAACGGGAACTATAAAATCCAAGAGAATCTCTCCAGTCACGCACAGGGCAAAGCGTCACACATAAATAAGACCCTGCTTGCCATGAGGTGGTTGGTTTAAAAGCCAGACAGAGTAATCAAAAGATATGGGTAAATCTCCAGTGGATAAGAAAGCAACAAAAAGTAAGGTCTGGGGGATTCTTCTTCTCTTATTTGAATTCTGTTTTCCACGCTGGGGTGCACCACATATTGTGCCATTTAAATAAGTAACAAAAATAAAATCCACAAAAACCATCCAAGAATAAAAAAAGGCAAACCCCCAAAATCCAAACAAATAAAAATCTACTCTCTCTGTTTATCTGGTCCCAGTATAACCATGCAGTAAGCCGGTATGGAGGGTCACACAGGGTGCTGTGCAGAAAACATTAAAATACAACCAATGCTGACCAGCCAAAGTCCCTGGTTTGGCTTGGGGGAGAACCTGCACTTGTAACCATTTTCTTGACTTCTTAGAGAAAGCATGAAGGTATCTTATATTTGTTGCATGGAAAGCCCTTTGCATTGAGTGGCACAAGTCTGAAGAGAAAAAATAAACAAGAGTAGTTCAGATTTCCCCAACAGTGGTTTTAGGACCTTCCGTGACATTAAACCTCATGTCACCACAGTTTACTTTGTTCCCTTTCCATAGGAACAGTTTGAGCTCCCAGACCTGGCAAAGCAGAAGGAACGTGGCTTTAGGAGAGGCTTTAGAAGCTCCTGGGGGCCCATGGCCTGTGCAGAAGAGCTCCACTGAGCAGCCAGCTGGGAAAAGCTGGCCAGGAGCTGTCAGGCAGAGGCTCAGATTCAGCAAACACAGCCCGAAAGGGAGCCTGGGCACAGCTGCATAGGTCAGATAACAGGTCAGGCTGCCAAGTGCCTCTCCCCATGTCCTTCCATCAGAAGCTGAAGAGTGAGTCCAACCTACTCAATATGAGGATTGAATTCTCAGGAAGGTGATCAAAGCAAAGGACATACTCTGGCACAAGGGAAAAGCTATCCACCAGCAGGGAGCAAATCGGATAAAGAATAGGCTTAGCAGCGCTGCTGTCCCTGCCTGCTAAGCTAATTGTTCATCAGGCCTGTTTGCCCTGCTACATACGAAATGAGTGGGAATCTGTGTTTGGGAACTGCTGGAGTATTTGAGGTTTGAGAACACACAGCATCACTTTCATTGCAGTAATGAAGGCACAGAATGGCAGCTTTAGATGCTAAGGGTAATGATGCATTACCATTCCCTCTCAATTAATCCAGAGCCTGCAATGCCTAGTGCACTTACTCCGAGAATTTTCTCAGAAAATGAAGCTAGAGTGTATTTCATTTATAAATCACAAAAGACACTTATTTGGCAAGAATGACCCTTGCTCATATACAATAAATCATGAACATCAACAGTCTCTAATGGATTTTGAGTCAGTGCCACAGACAGCAAAGCCTGGGGCCTGTGTCTCAGGATTCCAGGACTGTGCCAAAGGAGCCTTATAAATTATTAATGCATTCATCACAGTGTCATCTGTGCCACTGGAGAGATAGAGACACTCTGGGGCCCCGTTTGTCATTAAAAAAGCGATCATGGGTTCAGCAGGCGGACCATGCCTCCCCTTCCCCTACCGAGATGAGCTGGTCCACACCGCATAAAATCCCTTCCCCAAAGTTTCACACATGCTCTTGGTTCATGATATGCAGCATTTTGAGAAGAGAAAAAAAGAAATAAAGAAGTCTGTGTTCAAAAGTGGCCCACCCAAGCCAGACCTCCCAAGGGATGGAGCCAAGGCCTGCGTTTGCAGATGTTCTACAAAAGGAGGTGCATTACAGGGCAAGTCAGGGCCTCTTTCAACGTCTCTGCCACACAGGGAGGATGTGCGTATATAGAAAATCCAAGTTTTGGTCCCTACTGCTCAGTCTCTCATGCTTTTCAGTTATTCATCCCACAGTTTTCAACCTCTCCCCCTTCACTTTTGTCCCCATGGTTACTGAATCACTGTGTTTGCAGAGATTTTCCTCACTAAAGAAAATGTGACTAACATGAGGCAGCTAAATTATCAGAGCCAACTCTGACATTGGTTTCTCCCAACATGGATGTTCTCTCCAAAACACCTTCAAGGAGATTTGTTCATTGGAACCAACTTCAGGGTAAGCAGCACTTCAGCCATTGACAGAGACAGAACTGCATCACTTGCACAGGGAACACTTGAATTAGGCTGCAGTCAGGTAAAGGATGAATTTCAAACACCAGCTTTAGCAGACGTGCAGCCTAGAGAGCATGATACAAATAACTAAGAGATGCATTTTTCCACCAAAAAAAAAAAAATTAAATTAAGCCCTGAAATGGAAGGCATTATTTCCTCACTGCACCTGGGTCTAAGAGTTCGAGCAGAACTGGCTTCTTGAAAGCCAGTTTGGCTAAGCAGCAGAAGCCACATGTTTTAGGCCCAAAGAAATCTGTATTACAAACTGCACTAACACAGGCCAGAGGCTAGCAAGTCTAAAATGTCCAGCCACAGCAATATTTGTGCGTTGACCCACTGCTCAGAGAAGCTTCTCCCACGCTGAGCAGCCTAGGCTGCCCCAGGAAAGCTCAAACCAGATCCCATCCAAACTACAAAAAACCATTAAAAGTTATTTGCATATGAGAGGCCTTCCTCCCCTTCAGTAACAGCATCCATCCAGCCACAGGTGCCCAGACACTAAAGCAGGACAACACCTCGGGTAAGCATCACCAATCACAAGGCAGTAGACAATAGAGATGTGGAAGTCTTACCTTGGCCGCTACGGAGGAGTTGGGCTTCTCCAAGAGGTCCCAGAGCTTTTTCCTTTTCTCAGCACAGCAAGTGTTATCGAATTCCTCCCCTTCCCTTTCCCTCAGGGTCTCTGCTTCTCTCTTCAGCTCCTCATTCATCTGCTCTTTCTTCTGGTGGTAGCGGGCCTGGCAGCAGGACTCCAGGTAGATCTCATCCACCCCCCAGTAGTCCAGCTCCTGGCTGAAGGACAAGGCGCACATCTCCTCCATCATGTGCAGCTTGCCAGTACGGTAGAAGTTCAAGATAGAGGTGAATGCCCCGGGATGCCTGTCGAAGAAGTACTCGTTCTCCTCCAGGTTGTAGTCATCGCAGATCTCCATGAGGGAGTCGTGCGTGTTGCAGTCTCTGAGCTTACCCAGCCTGGTCCGCGGCAACCTGTCCAAGGTCCGCCAGAGAACTTCGTGGGCCAGCCCCCCCACGTTGAGCTTGACCCTTCGGGAGCAGGCCTTGCTCCTGACGATCTCGGTGGGGTCCGGAGGCAAAGAGGTAGTAGAGCGAGATCCATGCTTATTCATCCCCAGAGGCATCGCTGGTCCCCGTCAGGCTGGACGCTGCACGGTGCGGCGCGGGGCAGGCTCTCCTCACCTCTCCTTCCCCTCCATGCCCCGGAGCTGCAAGAGAGCCGCGCGTGGGTCCCCGCCCG